>JANBVN010000142.1:0-82742 GCA_030052785.1 Coniochaeta hoffmannii | reverse complement strand
GGGGGGGGGGGGGGGGGGGGGGGGGGGGGGGGTGGGCAGAGAGATAGCTCCCAGGCCTAACGAGCGGAGGAGCATCGGACATAGACGCATATGGGAGCAGACGGGAGTATGAGCCGAGGGGATTGGTCTGCACAATTGTATCATTAGATGATCGATGGGCACGACCGAGACGATTTGACCCCCTTTGAGATGTTAATCGGGGGTTCATGCACGAAACCCGAAGTGGGTCCACCTCACGTCATGCATAAATGAATAACGGTACTCGGGACTACAGCTCTCATGCTGAATCTGGTGTTCGTCCCTTTTGATCAAGTAAACACTATCCCTTGCTGCTTCTGACTTGCGCCTTATGTCCATCACTCCTGGTGTGTTCCACAATGAGTGACGGAACAATGGTGAAGGTCGATCCAGCGAGAGCAAAAGCGCTGGTGTCACAGCTGAAGAGCGTCAATGAGCGTATCACAGCCGTCTCAAAAGGCAGACCTGTAAGCTGCTCGCGCCACCCCCTTTAACCTCCTCATATCCCAGGAAACTTACATCTGCCCTAGGTGAGGCTAGTAGCCGTCTCCAAGCTCAAGCCAGCAAACGACATCCTCGCCCTCCACCAGAGCGAGGCGTGCCACTCCCACTTCGGCGAGAACTACGCCCAGGAGCTGTCCGAGAAGGCGAAAGTCCTCCCGCGCACCATAGACTGGCACTTCATCGGCGGCCTGCAGACGACGCACTGCAAGACCCTCGCCAAGATCCCCAATCTCTGGGCCGTCTCGAGCGTCGACGCGCCCAAGAAGGCCCGCGCCCTCAACAAGGCCCGCGGCGACGCCATCGCCGCGGCCACCCCGGAACTACCCGTCGCCAGGCTCAACGTCCATGTGCAGGTTAACACTTCCGGGGAGGAGTCCAAGTCCGGCTGCGCGCCGGGGAGGGAGACGGTGGATCTGTGCCGGGCTATCGAGACGGAGTGCCCGAATCTGCGCCTGTTGGGGTTGATGACTATTGGGGCTATTGCCAGGAGTAAGGCTACCACGCCGGAGAATGAGAACGATGATTTTGTGGCGCTGAGGGAGCAGAGGGATTTAGTAGTCAAGGAGCTGGGCTTGGACAGGGAGCTGGAGCTGAGCATGGGCATGAGCGAGGACTTTGAGGGAGCCATTGCCATGGGTAGCGGGGAGGTCAGGGTGGGCAGTACCATCTTTGGGGCGAGGCCGCCCAAGGGGGAGGCGAAAATTGTTGTGTAAGAAGGCTCGAGTTCAGGGGATGTTGAACGGCCATATGTGATTTGGACGGGTTCGTCGAGTTCTTGTAAGGACAAGGTCTGTCAGTGGATTCGTAGAGCATTGCGGATTTGAGAAGTCTCCCCAATGCCAACCCACGTTTGTTGCACGTCGAGGACTGTCTGAAGGGGAAACCTCCCCAACCGCGGGCGGAGACAACGGAGTACTACGAGCTCTTCGTCAACTGGGAGCTGATTCTTCATTACCTTGTATGGTACGGTCGATTATTTGGGTGTCACATTACCATTATACCATGAAATAGACGTGTGTGTGCCCTGATGTAGGTGCCGCCACTCATCATTGGCCTGTCTCCGGCACTGGCAGCCAAGACATGACCGTCACCAGCATCTCCAGAAACAAACTCGTCTGGGTAACGAGATATAAAGTCCCCCTCTCCATCAAATGCAAATGCAAACCCGCTCGGACACTCTCCTCTGACTTACCTATTAAGGATCCCGGTCCGGTAGCTGTTCAAGCGTCGAGTCATACGCCATCGCCCGTTGTGAGCACCAGAGCTCAGACCTTCTCCTCGCTTTCCAGCCTCCCGACCACTCGGTCATGGAGGTATCCTATTCCTTACCTTCCCTTCCTCTCTACAATCAGAGGCTAACCATCACGGCCACTCCAGCGTAAAGCGTCGTAGCAAACGCCGCCTAACCTCTTCACCTCCAATTCCTGCAGCAACCAGATGGTGGGCTCCGAGGTGATGATCTCGCTGGGTGGCGCGGGCCCCATCTCCTCCGCCAGCAGCCCCGTGGCGACACTCACTATCGGCAGCGTCAGCTGGGAGCTGTACAATGGCGAGTATCTCGCAAACCGGGTTAGTGGGGATCTCAGAAACTTCTTGAGTTTCTCTGGCCACCAGTCAATATGCGGAGCAGCCAGTGCTTGTCCAGTATCGTGCGGGCAGCGAGGCATTGACCGGCTCGAATCCCGCCGACTGAGTGCGAGGCGGGCAAGCACTGCTGTTTGGCGTGGGTGGTAATGTACTAGCGGCGGACAATCGGTGGCGACATGCACACAAGGCACATTGTTCGTTGGTACTATTGTCTGAAGTGGACGTCTCATTGAGGCTCCCCCGGCGGACGGGTACACGTACGTGGTATCGACTAACATCAGTTACGTATACGTGTATTTCGCGAAGATGTCATCGCCACATGCCAGCGTCATCCGAGACAGACGGAAAAGATATCTCCAGCTTCCCACTCCAGTGATAGTGCGATTCTCCCAATGGTACATCCCTCATACCAGCCGCCTTCTGGGCTGCGGACAACGCGGCCTTGGTCATGCCACGGTATCTCTTGATGGCGGCGACTACATCATGCATCCCGCCGAGCTCGGCCGCGGTTGGTTTCCGTATGACTGGCGGTACCAATATCGCGTCCCACGCAGCGTGGTAGATATACGAGCCTGCAGGCACACCGGCTAGGACCTGACTGGGCGACGCTGGCCCGACTCTGGTATGCAACTTCGGGTCGTTCAGGAGCCGCATGTATTCATTGACGGCCGGGTGGGGCCCGGGGATGCCGCTAGAGACCCAAACAGGTACGGTGAAGGACCGTCCATTCCAGTCACCGCGATGGCTCTCATATTCGTCCGGTGTCTCGGCATAGCCCGATCGGTATGGAGGTGGGTTTGGTGGCGTGAACAAAGGAGTTTCATCGTGAGACGAGCTGCTGTCATTCCTCGGGCTCCGCACTTGGTCGTCGTTCCACACGTCCGGGTTTTTCGCGGATGATGACGACTGTTGCCAGCTCGACTGTCCAAAGAAACTGAACACGTCATCTTCCACGCTAAGTAGCTTCGTTGCATCTGGGTCTTCAAGATCCAGTGCATCTGGAGCAGCTTCTCTCGGGTCTTCGCCAAACTCGAGGTGCAGGTGCCTTAGTCCTCTCAAGGTCGCCGAGACGCGAAGTGAATGAGCAGCATTGATGTCCTGGATGGCCCTTTCCTGGATCGAAGCCTGTCGCAGAAAATCAAGGATCCTCGCGATCAAGGGCCCGGTCGAGCACCTCGGGACGTCGGTCAACGTCAGAGAATACAACCGCGGGTTCATATCAGGCACGAACACTTGAGGGAAGCCCAGGTTAACCCGCGGTTCGAAAAAGGTCTCGGCAACCCATAAGCGTTCGCCAGTAGGGATATGCTCCTCCGTGATGCCGGGGATGCAGCTGACAAGTGAGTGATGAACACGCAAAACTTGCAAATGTGGGCAGAAGACAGGCCGGAGCAGGTGGGATGCGCCAATGAAGCCCGTAAGCCTCGGTGCCGCTGAATTCCGCAGAATAGAATCCAGCGATGTCCATCTGGGAACGTCAAGGAGAGTAGAGTTACACTCCAAGTGTTCTATCTGCCCTGGGGACTCCCGGACCAACTTCTCTATGCCGTGAAGATGGAAGCCATTGCCGTTTAACCGCAAGTGCGTAATGCCACCCTGGGAGGCACGGATTTCGTGCCGTACAATATCCTCGTATGTGCTAGGGAGCTGGTCCGGCTTCCCAATCAGGATGTGCTTGACGCTCGACGGCGAATCTGAGCGTATCGGTCTCCTGCCATCATGTCTGATGCTTGCTTGTTCGCCGGATTCCACCTCCGAATCCCGGACGTACACAGGCGGATCAGCGAGATGCCGCGCAGGGTGGTTGAACTGTGAGCTGTGTTCCGACTCCTCAATGAATCCAAAACGCCCATACCAATGGGATCCTGAATTCGGTGCCCACTTCAGCCTCCCTTCGACGTCATAGTGCGCTGCCGCCCTTCGGCTGGTGTCAGGGAACGAGGAGAGCCTCATGGCGTCAAGAATGGCATCTGTCAGCTTGTTGTGAGAGATGTCGAGACTCCACAATTGCTGCTTGAAGACTGCAAAAAGCGCCAGCGCCGTAGCATCATCTACCTCGCGCCCTTCGACCTTGAGAATGCGGAGACAGGGTAGCGGCTCAGATAACAGGGTCGTCTTCAACGAACCCGGAGCGTAGCTGAGGTCAAGGTAGGCTAGGGACCTGACGTGCGGGCCGAGAAGAGCTGCTGGACGGGTAATTGTCGCCGTCTTTGCGGCAGTGAACATGAGACAAGCCAAGCTTGGTGAAGACCCAGGGTCCTTTTCCAGGTCGCTGACGACGGAGTCAACGAGCCAGTCCGGAGCACCGTCGAGAAGAATGCAGCGTGTCTGAGGGAAGGAGGATGCAATCCTGGACGAGGTTGCCTTGTCCTTCGCCCCATTCCACAGCTGATGATCGAAGAAGTGGTAAGACGTCAGATCAAGATTCCTGAAATCCAAGCTGAGAACAAGGGACCTTGTGGCAAGCCGCATCTTTTCCACATGTGTCGTCAGGAGATGTTTCAGCCGGTAGGCATCTGGATGGGTGTTAGTGCATGTTGGATGGCATGCTGAAGTCGATATTTGGAGGCATCAAACCAACCATCGACTGGATCGCGTCCCAAGAGACGGATGGTCTTGAATGGGTCTTTCCATATTCGAGGCGCAAACTCGGCGTGAAACCGTTTGTTCACTAGAGACAGACGACAATAGTCTCTGACATCTATGTGTGGCGCAACGACCGAGATCCACTGTGGCCGTGTCGTGGCCTCATGGTATGACGGAAGGGAAGCCATCATATCTGTCATCATGCTTTTGTTTCAAGGATGGCGTTACTGATCATTATCTCCATCGTTGAGCACCAGGCCATCCAGGGCCATTGTCGAGCCGCAACGGCACCCGAGCGTTGGACGATCTAGAGACCGGTACGATAAAAGAGGGGACTAAGGTAGTAGGTGTTCACCGAAGGTGAGAGGGGACGATGTCCAGTGTGGAAGCACGTAGGTAATCGCATTTCCAGTACGGCTCCGGGCTGAATCATAAGGGATATAGGGTCGAATCGTATCCCGCACGGGCCGCACCACCCAGTTCGCTCGTCTCGACACTACACGTGTACACGTACGAAGCTAGAAAGCGGGGTATCCCGCGGCTTAAAAAAGATGGTTATCTCAAACTTTCTGATGGTTTTGTTGAGATATGGATTTGCAAAGCAGGTCTCGGGTCACTCGGCGAGATATGCATACCATGATACTCGGCGACCTGCCTCCTGTCGATCCGCGGGGTTACGAAGACGGCCAGGGCAAACAATGGCGCCAGAAGTGAATGCACAATGGTTCATGACCAGCATCGAATACACGTAGTTTGTACATCGTCGATCTTTTCCTAAGCCACAGCATCAATGTGCCTCCGAAGTTCAGAGACGGCATGATGATACGCACACATATTCTGCTTTTTCAGTCCCAGGTCTCAGCCGCTAAAGCCACCAAAACCACACCGTGTCGATCTCCTAGCTCCATCGATCGTCCGATGATCCAGGCAGGGACAAGGGGGTCGGGCACCAAACACGAGGGGTCTTCCCCTCATCACTGAACTGCCCATCCATGACGGCAAGAAGTTGGCCATTGGGAATGCCGAGGCGGCCTGTTCTCAGCCAGCCTGCTTCGGACATTTATTACGGGAAGAGAAGGTGGTGAACTCTCTGTTCGAGACAAGCCCGGCCTCTAGTCGTCTTCTCGCCCTGAACTAGCAGACCTCCTGCATTGACATACGACCCAAGAGGGTGAGCAGAAACTGACTAACTTATCGCTGCATTCATTGCATCATTAGCATCATTATGAACAACAGCGTACCGCGTGTTCGGGAGGGCTGGCAGCACGCAATTGGATGCCTACATATCTTCACAAACTAGTGCTAGGCCGGATTACTGCAGGAGGTCCGGGGATAATGCCCTCATCCAATTCCCCGAGTCGTCCCGACTGGCACCTCGACCTTGGCAGTCAGTGACAGTGCTCCCAGCAGCCGCTTCCCACAGGCCTAGTTAGAACGCCCTGCGTCCGAGTCATGGGTATTCAAAGCCCGCTCAATGGTTCCCCCATAGACGCGCAAAAGAGTAGAGAGTTGTCGGCGACATCTACGCACGTACTGGTCAAGTGGTGCTCAAGATCCCGTTTGTTGAGTTGTCTCGGTGTCATAACTGCGGTGGTGTCGGGTGGCTCCGGTGTTGCGGATATGATGCCACAACATCCCTCTAGTAGCAAGGGGTTCGAGGGGTTCGCCAGGGCCGGATAGGTCTGGCTCGACAACGAGCGATCTGCCGTCTTCCCGTTCGGGGTTTTGTCGCGGAGAATTCTGGGGCTGCGAAAAGCAAATGGCGAGGCGTCAGTGGCTGCGCCAGGGCCAGGCACATAGTCGCTATGCTGTAGGAGTGGCCGGATCTGAGACATGCAGTAATGGTCCCTGTTGCTAGCCCTTGCTAGCCTGGCTTAGCCTTCCGGGTGTGTCAATGTGTGCTGAGAGAGAGGTGGCCGAGTGAGCACAGACTGGTGGCAGTGGGCCCATTATGAGCCGCGCGACGTCAGGGGTATTCCTGTCTTGGAATTCTGGTAAGACAGAACTAGTCGCATATTAGTTAGTATCTCGTTGAGCTTTCTAGGAGATCCCTGATGAAGCGCGTATGAGCGCGTCTAGCACGCGCTGAAATGGAGGGGTCGATACTACCCCTATATTGATGTACATGTACGTACATGATCTGCTTCCGTTACGGTACTGCACAAGAATGATCCTCGCACATATTCTCATTGATGGATGAGGCAGGCTGCAGCACACCAGTCGGGCTGAGGATTCCGGGAGTTGTGACTCGTAGACGTGTATGTGGCTCATTTTGGCCTATATCCTTGCCCTTCGAGATACCCCGTTACCCTGCAGTAAGCTGCGTCCTCCGCCGCCGAGACCTGACAGATCTGGACTGTGCTGGACTTACTTTGACCCATGTGGCCACGATACTGTGGATTAGTGAAGGAGCACATCGGGACCATGTCATGTCATGCTAGCGTCGGGCAGAGCGATCATTGTAACACTGTTCCCCAGTGGTTCATATGCTAGACTAACACTACACTACATCGTACATGATTTACATCAACCATTATTCGTATGTCCTCCCGCTGCACGTATCCATTACAGGCCGGCTTGTTGCAGCTCCATAGTCCCTTTTGGTCCAAACAGTGACGCCGCCCTAATGCATGAAATGCCCGATGAGCCCAAGAGTGACCCGAGTGATCAGGGTTTAAACTCCAGAAACAGTAAGAAAATCTTGTTTAGTCCACGTGGCAGTGAAGCGAGATGATGTCAACAAGAACACCTCTCCACACACTCACTCCATCTCCGCCTTCATCGTCCGTTCCCTAGAACCGAGGGGCTGCTCATCCATCTCGAGGTCCTCCTCATTGGGCGATGATGCGTCGTTGCGAGTCCGTGTCCGGCTTGACGGGGCCCGGGGCCGGCTCTTTTGCTTCTCCTCCTCCCAAATTTCTGCTGCTTTGGGGTGGTATGGCACCCGCCGTTCACCGGTGATGTGAAGTGCGAGATGTGTCATGAAGTTGTCACGTCTGCCGACAAACACCCGTTTGTTGTCTTCAGGGCAGCAGGGGCATTCAATGACGACGAGCCTCAGATGAAAGCTACGACAGGAGTTAGACTGGTTTCGGGCGTTAAGATCAAATACGGTCTGAACTCACTCGTTGATATGCCTGGTCAGATGCTCCTTACGTGAGAAGCCTCTTTCCTTGCAACCCATGGTACACCAGTGCTTGGTCTTACGCACGACCCGTTGCTGAGACTTGCGTGGTGCTTCGAGAGGCTGTTCCCTTGGTGCCTTGGCGCGGGGAGCGGTCTGGGGTTGGGTGCGGGTTGTTGCACGTTGCAGTCTCTGAAGGGCAGCAGACTTCTGATGTACCTGTGCGAGATCGATTGACTGACGAGGGCTGATGAGGCCGGTGTCAAAGGGAGAACCGCGACTTGAGCCGGTCACGATGCTAAGTCTGGATGCTGGACGACCACGGTGCTCCGAGAACTGAAGTGGACTGCTGTCAAGCATCGGCCACACTGGTGTGTCTTGAGAAGCGTCGGCAGGTCCGTATACAGACCGGACTGGGCTCTCGAATGGGCTTGACTGCATGAATGGATCATGGAAAGATACGAAGTCGTTGCTGTTGGGTGGCGTGAACTGGAGCATTGGGTTGTCGTGTGCAAATATGGACTGGTTCCCGTGGTTGCTGCACCTGGATGGGGTGCAGGGGGCACTGTCTAGCAGTGAAGCCGAGGTTGCGAGATCCAGGGAGAACGGATACTGCGACGACTCGACAGAGGAGGCAGGAGTGAAGCCGAAGTTGTACGGTGACGGCTGGGAGAAGTAGGGCTCGAAGTTGACTGATTCGGGATACATGGGCGAGGACCGTCCTGAAGTCGGGGTGTACAGCCCTGGAGTGCTGCAGAACGAGCTGACGGAGCCGTTGTGACTGCCGAAGCTGCAGTCCCGGACATCCACCCTCAGGTTCGGCTTGCGGTCCATGGACATCATGGTGGTGAGTCGGGGGGCTGGCCTTCTGAGCGAAGTCTAGGAGAGAGTCTGGAGGGTATGGACTTGGAGACGCGGTAGAACTATCTGCTGGCCGAGTGTGTGATGTGGAATGATGAAGAAAGGGTGTTGGGCAGTGGGATATCTAAATGTCTTCCCTTGGTGGCATAGACGATAGTAACTGGGGGAATTCAGACTAGATATAGAGGGAGTTGGCGGAGATTGTCGTCAATAGCTGTCAGACATCCAGCCAGTCCAGCCTCCCCCCTTAGACAGAGAGCGTCATGTACTAGAAGTGATTGTGTGTGGTCGGTGGGCCGGCAGTAGGCAAAGTGGAATGTGGCACGCGGTCCTCGGCGTCGTAGATCAATGGGCCCCAGCTACTTCGGGACAAGTTGAAGCTAGGCCGGCCCCAAATGCGAGACAACGGGGCCGAGTTGGTGGTCTTCTCGACGTTGGTCACAATTTGCCCAGCAGCAAAGCAAGCAACTGTTCCCACTAGTGGTGCACCACACACACTCCCACACCACCTAGTGGCTTGCATTGTCTACCTTGTTTGAGATGGCATGGATTGACAGTGCAGCAAGAGTTATGACTGGTTACCAAGAGGGAGCAGGAACCGGTGGCTGAGTTGAAGCATTCAAGCCAAAACACGGCACGTTGGGAGCACCTTGCTCACTCACCGGGCCGAAAGACAGAGTCAACACGGAGGAACCAGAGAAACACGTCCAGCTCTTCGCCCAGGTACCAGACGAGTAAGACCAGGGCAGATCTCAATGTCCACACTACTGGCAACTAACCCGCTCCAGAGGCCCCAAGGCGGCTCATAGAGGGGGTAAAGGAAAAAAGGGCAGAAAGCAATAGACTCTAGAGGAGGTCTATTAGAGACACGGAGCATCAACCCACACTAAGTGCTTATGCGCGTGCTGTGGGGAGGCCGAAGCCCTTGCCACCGATAATGGAACGCAACGACGAGACTGTGGAATGAGAAAAGTGCAGCGCGACTACGGCTTGAGACACGCGACGACTCAAGCTGGCCTAGCCGCCTAGCCGGATTACTACTTACGACTTCAAGGCCGTAGGGGGAGGGCGAAGAGGCATTTTGTGTTGTAGTGGTATGGGACCCTAAGGGGACGATTGTAAAGGGCGAACATACGAGAGGGAGAGGAGGGACGGAACCGTCCACTGGTTTGACATGTCCCTTTGGGGGACGGATAGTACGGGATACCGTCGTGGGGTTCTAATCTCTCTGATGACTGGCAGGAGAAGAAACCCGCGAGTGAAGCCATAAAAGCAAAGATGAGCAGATCTTGGCCATCAGCAACCCGGACAAAGATCTGGGAATTAAGGTTGGATGATCTCGAGTGGCCCATTGGACAAAACAGCGAGTAACCCTCAGCACCTCGGGCAGCCTAGGCAAGGTACAAGGTAAGGGCAACACCCAGGGCTGACGTGGTAAGGATACACCTTGGTAGGAGCAGAACGGGAAGAGTGGAGCGTCTATTATGGCGTCGTGATCCCCGATGCGTGCCGTGAGCAAGAAAGCCTCCGTTGTGAGAGGTTCATTTTTAGATCGCTGCCAGCTGGCCTGGGCCAGTCAGATGCGGGGAAACCGACAAACTTTCCCTTCCGGGAAAGGCACAGTGTCTGGAAAGCGTGGCTTGCCAGGGTCGCACAGTAACGGTCTGGGAGCCGCACTATGTGGATGACGAAGCTCTCGGTCTCCCCTGTATCTCCTCCTGCCTGTCCAGCACAGCCTGTCGGGTTTGTGGCATGCTTGTATACCAGCAAGCTGGGACGGGTACCTACGTTGGGTGTCTGGCGACGGTGCGTTCGTTACGGTACAGTGCGAAGTTTAAATGGACAGCCGCAACGTCTGTGCTTTTTGCACCTTTGGCCCAGCAAGCCTCACACAACCCACATGATGACAACAAGAGTACACAGTAGCAAACATGTTCCACACGAGATTCACCGAAGCTCACCATCGTTAGGTACAGTTGGCTTGCCATCACTCGCAAGATGTCCAACTGCCAACATCCAATGCGCATCCCGCAGGTCATCATGTTCGTGGAAGTTGAGATCCAAGATTAAAAATCAAGGACCGTGCTTTCATCCTCACTGCGAGACGTGTACATTTAGTAAACAGCTGGGTTAGGAACTGTCAGTGGCGGGGCCGCTCTGCCAGGGCAACATTGGACGCCAGAGTCGGTTCCTGGCCTCAGTACCTTAGCGGTCTTGGCCCTACCTAAGTTAGCACGAAGTACCTTAGCTTTGAAGAGGCTCGACTCTGCGAAGATGAGGGGTCTCGGCTCGCTTTGTCTCCGATTCGAGGATGCTCTTTTGGCATACGCACCTAACTGGCAAATCCCAGTTTCAATGGTGAACTTGGCATATCTGGGGGAAAGGGCAAATCCCGTGACGGATCAAGTCTGCCGTAGTCAAAGCCCGCTGTGTAGATCCCCAGATCGTCCCAGGGCATCCCCTGTCTTTTTTGCCCGTCCAGCACTTAACGGCCTTCCTTCTTTGATCATCCGGCTAGCCTCTCTATCGACTCTCGGTCCAGCGCCTCGTCTCTTTCAACACGACCACATGAGAGGTCGTCAGCTAAAACCGACTGTAGGGAATCCAGCGAGTTTCTGTCTTTACCTGAGTCGGTCATTCCGGGGTAATTTGCTATCTGGTCGCTATCGCTCTGGACCGTCCATATCCCGAGGGTGCCTCGACCCCCCGAGTCTCCATAGCCAAAGTCTTGGCTTTCCCCGGCCGTGCTTGCGGTCGTGCTTGCTCCCAGCCCAGATCGAGACTCAAGTCGGTTGAAGCCCTGGTCCGTTAGCCCCTCATCAGTCCCTCAGTGTCCCTTTCAAGCGATGGTATGCCTCCAGTCGTCGGGCCTGCATGGGCACCTTGTCCTATCTGGTCTATCTGGTCGGCATCAACCCCATTGTTGTACGCAGGGAGATATTCTTGGAAATCGGGCTTGCGCAGGCACCACAGGGAGAGATAATAGTGAGCACAGGTACAGGAGCAGGCTCATGCAGGCCCCTCTGACGCTTCCCGACTGACTAGCGTGGCTACGGACGCAACCATTACTCATAGTAGAGTCCAGGAGGGCATGTTTCCTCCGAGGTTGTGCAACTTTGAAGGAGCACATTGAGCACTTACATATACGGAAATGCATGCATCACTCACATCTGTGCCAATGACAACTGCAGTACTCTTCAGCAGTCACCTACTTAGCACAGTCAGCTGCGCCATCGCCATTGTCCTTGCTGATTTCTTGAAGAACGCCATCTCAGGCAAACAGTCGAATACATACCGAAATCGGCTCCGTTCAGAACCGACTTTCAGGGCAAAGTGTCCATTGATTGCCCCCTTCGGGACCGAGACACCTGCCACTGGCGCTGGTGCGCAATTGATCTTTCTGCTAACACTGAAGAGGGCAATATGACTTACTACACATGAACCACTACGTAGATCCGTAGACTCCCCGAAGGGGTTCCTGATCAGAGACACATGTGTCCATCTCATCGGCCGTTGGAGCACTAGCTTGCCAGTTGTTTCGCGGCTTCTGCCCCCTTCCTCGGGCACAGCAATTGCACCAATTGCGTCGGCAACCAACTCACGCTGTTCAGCAATTCCTCGATACGATTTCCATCTACTGTGCCGCGAGCAGCCGCGTGTTGGCTAGCAGCAAAGGATGCACAGACCAACCGGCGGCGCGGCAGGCTCTCTCTGACCAATACCAACGAAGACAAGTCATGAACCAACCGGTTTCTGCATTACCCATGACTTTTTTCTCATCGAGGCTTTGAAAGGAACGGTCTACGGTTGAGGGTGTAGAACTAGTTGCAAGCCAGCCTCTCTTCTTTGACAAACATCCGAGTGCTGGCGTCACCATTTACGGTCGCACATCATCTTCGTCCTGTCCTAGATCCTGCAGAACCTCCTGCATCTCCTCCTCTGTGGCCTCGAGACCCTCTGAGCTCATCAGTTTGGTATCTTTCTCCTCGGCTGAGTTGGTCATTTGTCAGTTATCATCGGGCATGCGATTGTTGGGGGCAAATGGGAGAGGCACGGTCAGACAGGGGTGACTGGACTTACTCCTTGGTTCAACAAACAGGTTCTCCTGCACTTCACAGTCGGTGAGCGTCGAGCCGTCACCGATCTCACTTCGCTTTCCCAAAATACACCTAGTGAGTTTGCAGTTCTTGCCAACAACGACGCCATCCATCAGCAGACACTGCTGCAGTTTCGCCCCCTCGTTGATCTGGCAGTTGGCGCCGATGACCGACTCCTTGATCGACGTCTTCTCCTGCACCGTGACGTTTTCGGCCACGAGGCTGTCCTTCTGCGTAATGGTCGTCCGCGCCTTGACGCCCTCCGGGTACGCCACCTTGCGGGCGTGAGCAAAAGGAGACGCTGCGTCAGGTCCCGTCTCTTCCACGGAGGGGAGCTTTGCAAGCTCGAGCGATATGGCGAGCAGTAGCTTGGCGGTATCGACTCGCCGTACCAACGGACCCGAGGGTTGCGAAGGGTGGACGTAAGCAAGGATCGGGGGCACGCCGGCCTCCCCGTCCTGCCGCCTCATGTCGCCACTGTCGCGTCCCGGCCTAAACTGCTTCCTGCTCTGGTGACCCTGGCCGTTGTCGTCATGTTTGTCCGAATCCCCTTCATCGGACGGTGTCCTGTCGCGCTCTGTGGACGGCTTTTCTTCTTGCCCGTTTGCCGACTCGAAGATCTTCTTCATTCCCAACTTCTCCGCCAACCCCTTCTGCCAACCGGCCTTTGCCCACCAGCCAATCACATCCTCTCCGATGCTCTCCAACCGGTCGTTTGCGGCGACAAAGTCCATCACCCACCGCGGGAATATGTAGATGTGCGCATCGCGGTGAGTGGTCAGTATGCGTGTCCTTGGATGTTGGCGCAGCAGTCCGTGGCGAATGGGAAACCCCTTCTTCTCCTCTGTGAGATCCTTCAGCGAGTCTGTTGGCATCGAGGACACCAATTTCGAGATATGCGGCAGGAGTGACCCCTTTTGCGCCGGAATAGTGCTCGCAGGAAGCGGCACAGTGGCGATGAAATCTGTTTCCTCGCCCTTGACGGGCGTTGTCGTCTTGGTCTCGTACCAGACCCCCAGGCCGCCGCTGTGAGAGCCTGCAACATTCCCCAACATGTCGCTCAGACTCGCCGACTTGACCATCCAGGCTTGTAGCAGCTTGTCACCTCCGAGCTCGCAGACTAGGTCACATGGTAGTACCACGAAGTCAGACGTGACAATGTCCTTGACTTCCGGGAGGCGCAGTATTTCCGCGGTTCCTGTATTATGGTCTAGCCCTTCAGGGGCCAAGAGGTCAGGTCTTGGGAGTGGGAGGCCAGTCAGAAACGGGTTTGTGTCCAAGGATGCCCTAATTGCCCCTGCTGCCGAAGGTGGGCAGATGAGTGTGATATCTGTGAGAGACTGTCAGTAGGGCAGGTCTATGCTCAAGGTGATACTGCCAGGTCATCGTACTTGTGATTCCGGTCCTGTAACAGAAGTCTATCGGGTACCAGACCATCGGCCTGTTGGCGATAGGTAGGATAGCTTTTGGGTTCTCATCTGGATCTGCTGTGAAGGTCGGAAAGCTCGAGCCGGGACCGCAAAGAATGAGTGCCTGCAGCCCAGGGGCTGCCATTGAGACAGCGTGGGGCATCTTGCCGACCGAGCTGTTGAGTTTCAGGAGGCACCGTTGGTTATTGAGCCCGTAAACGGATTTGGTCGAAGGATGTCGATCCCAGGTTGAGAGACGACGGGCAATACCCTCAGAAGGCCCAGCTTAGGATGGCGTTTTGACAGAAGGATAAGCCCAAGTGGCTCCGTTGCCGCTGTATCAGCTCGTAGACCCGACGAAGTGCAATGTCGTGAAGCTTTTGCTTTGTTGGTGTCTTGACTCACTCATCGACGGGCTTCAATGTGCCAAATCGACCCCACCAAGAAAATCAATGCGAAAACAAGGTACGTACCGGCTGTCAGTGGCCCGTGCGAACCTGAATGATGTGCAATGAGCGACGGGCGTCCATGTGGAAGGATTGTTAAACATACGCCCCTCGGCCCTGTCCCTACACACGCTAACTTTGACCGGCCAACCACCCCAAAGAGCCTCGGTCAGCTCTCCTCAGCTGGCCCGGTGGGGAGGTGGTCAACAACAAGAAGAACAACAACAAACAGTCGACAGCCCCCAGCCACCGGCCACCAGCCACCAGCCCAACCCAACGGCCGCATTCATATCCGGCTGCTCGCTACCGTCATTCAGCCCACTTCCGCATACACCCCGAGGATAGCTCGAACAATTGGCCATTACCAACATTCCAACAAACCCAGCCAGCCTGACCGGCAGCCTCGCCCTTTACCGAATCAAATGCCATGAAACCGTCGCCTCTGTAAATGTCGTCGCCATACGATCGTTACGACCGCGGCTCATCCCGCCGTCGCCGGGTATGGGGCCACTGGGTGCCGCTGGTGCTGACCGTGACCGTGGCCACCGTCGGGCTGGCCGCCTGGGCGTGGAGTCAGCGCAACAACGAGGACGAACACGACGAAGATGAGCCCGTCGCTCAGGATCTAGACTACGAGAACGCCGACTATGGCGACAATCCGCCGTATGGAGCGTCGGGAGACGACCGCAAGCCACCACCGACCTTCACCGGCGGCGATCTGCGGCCGGGAGAGACGGGCTATGGGACGGCGCCGTCACAGGCCGACAGCGGTTCCGGCTGGGGAGCGCGCATGTCCGGCGCATTGCGTCGCACTCCGAGCCCTCAGCAGTTCATCGAAGGTGCCAGCAAGACCGTGGTGGCTGGTGTCGCGGCAGCAGGCGCGGCCGTAGGGTCGGCCCTGGCAGCGATCAGGGAGGAGGACAAGAATGCATATGCGGACCACGAGACATGGTCCGAAGAGGCAGATGCTAAGGAGAAGCGGCCGGCCGCCTCGTCGCGGTCGAGAGATCCTAGCAAGCGGCGGAAGACGGTGGCTATCATTGTATCTGCTGATACAAACCTTGACGACATCGACGAGGATGGGTTTCATGAACATGCTGTAAGTCTAGACCTTCCGTAACCTTCATGGCCACCCCACGCTGACCCTTTTCCTAGTCGATCCTCTCGCATATCCCGCGCCATAATGACTTCTCCATGATCAAGCTATTTGTTCTTATATATGCCCCTGGGCTGAAGGACCAGTCGTTAGACGCCACGAACAACCTGCCGCCAGCCTCGTTGAGCTCATCATTCTCCAATATTGGCCATGACCAGGCCCAGACGCCAGGTGATGAGACGAAGAGCCCACTGTAAGTGCCGTCTAGCCTACCTAACGCTGCAACTGTACTAACAGACCTCTCAGCCTCACCGGATCCTCTGCCAACCCAGCCTTCAATGCCGTCTATTCGCAGGCTCTCGGCCTCGTCGAGAAGGAGAGCATGGTTCTGCCTTTCACCACACCCAATGGACACGTGCATATACTGCGGCACCTTCAACCGGAGGTGGTCTACCTGCAAGAATCGCTAGCAGGCGATAACGGCAGTGTTGTCACGCACCTCCAGACCTGGCTCAGGCACGACATTATCCTGGTTGTTGGGGCCGAGAGCGGCCACGGTGGGCTTGCGGACAGTGAGTCTGAAGCCGAGAAGCCGGAGAAGGCCGCTGAGAAATGGTGGCAAAGGGAAGACCGAGTTGGTCGTGGCAGGGGAGTGATAGTGGTAGACAGCATGAGGGTTCACGATGACTGGGCTCGACGAGTACAACAGAAGGACTGAGCGACAGGTGTCATATGTGGAATATCGCAAGTTCAAATGTTTTGTCTTACATGTGACAATGCCTTACCGAATCATGCCAAAGCCCTTGCCCCTGGTGCTACTGTAGAACTCGCTTGCTAGCTAGCCTCCATAATCGAATATGAGAACTCGGGATCAAGACAGAAGAATAATGGTCTTCTGCTCACCACAGTGGAGCACAGCGCTTCCGACTTCCTTTGCAAGCAAGGGCAAGGTAACTCTCCTAATTTCTCACAAATCACTCGCCATTCTGATGTTTTGTTCCCGAGAAGATAAATATGTTGAAAGGCCGGGATATGCATGAAACCAATGTCATCCAGGGTTAAGGTTGAGCCAATGTGTGCTCAGCACTGGCTTTTCCCTCCCTCGCCACGTTTCCTCTTCTTCTCCCTGTCTACCATCCTCGGCAACATCATCAAGGACTCACTGTCGCCCATAACCCTCTTGGACATCGACATCTGTCTATCCGGTCCGGAAGCAGTCGAACGAGCCTTCAAGCCATCGCCCAAGATCACGTGACCCGGCGCCGACCTGAGGCTCGGAGCCGTAGCAGGCGCCTTACTGCATTCGGGCATCTGACTTGACCCGGCGTGACTTCACGTCAACCCCACACCCGGCCAGCGACGCAACGACCGACCCAGCAGCGCGACTATACACCCGTCTCGACACTCGTTCTTTCTGCAAAAAAAAGTATACATTATCGCGTCTGTCTTGAATGACCCGGTCTCGACGACTCGAAACGGTGTAATTTGAGTCTCTCTTCCTGACGGAGCGACGTCATCCGACGAAGGCGCGAAGTGATCACATCGCGACACCTCCGGCATCCCTGACAACCCCGGCACTTGCTCACAGTGTGCCAAACGGATGGTTACTGCGTACGAGCGATAGAGGGTACCTCAGTGTTTGTGGTTGACCGGACACTCGTCGTCTCTGCGAGGCCAGCCTGCTGTCGCCGGCTTCGGCTTGGCGCGCATCTTGGGTTCCAATGGCGCCTGTTCTCACGGCAGTGCAATCGAACACGACGTCCAAGATCAAACGCCCTGTTCCCCCCGGCATACAGACTAATGGAGTCGCCTCCTCAAAGTCATCGCCGTCGCCCTCGATGTCTGCAAAGCCACCTCCGTCAGCGGTTCGGCAACCCTCCAATCCACCAACATCCAATGGCGCAAACGGCGTTCCCCCACGTCCTGCCAGCCGGCCGAGGAAAGACATGCCTGCTCCAGTCCTAGGCCGCGGCCAGAGGAGCGCTGGCCTCAGGTCGGCCAGCATCGTCCCCGATTCCAGCACGATGCCGGTAGTTGAACGACCGCCGTACATCGTTACCGATGAATACATACTCAAGAAATACGCCGGCAACCCTCCGTCACTCGTGGTGCACCTGCACGCGACACATTTCCGCTTCGACCAGCAAGAAGGCATGTTTCAGTACAAGTCGCCGATGAAAATATTCCTCGACCACCTGCGGAGTCGAACGGTGCCACACGACATGATCGAGTACTTCAATGCGTGGGGCGTGCCATTCTACGAGGGATGTCTAATCGTCCAGGTACATGACCACAAGTCGGTAGCCCAGTCCAAAGAAGCTGCACGACCGTCGTCGGCCTCCAGCAAGACCGTCCCCTTTTCGATACACAACTACAACCCTTACCTCACACCTTCACCTTACGTACCGTATCCGAAAGAAAACCTGCCAGCCGCTGGCGCAGATGGCAGAAATCCGGGTTCCGACCCGGCAGACAAGACCGAGGAAGAGAAGGACAGGGAGAATATGCCTGCTCCAGGTCTGCCCACGGAGGGACAGAAGAAGGCCGCTCCGAAACCAAAGATAATCACGATTGTCCTACGTCCAACGCAGCAGGCCCTGCAAAAAGATCTCGTGCTCAAGGCTTTGACCCCCCGAGGCGCATCGGATGGACGTCAGGATGGCGCAGCCCCGGCCCAGACGCCAGCCGTTCCTCCCACGCCCACCGCCATCAGCATGCCTCCTCCTGCAAAGAGACAGAAGCGGGAGCGCATGGAGTTAGATGCCACCAATATTTACGCCGCTGAGGCCGAGATCCTACTCGCGACAACGCCAGCTCTGGATCTTGAGCCGACCAGGGATGCAGAGGAGACGATACGAAAGCTCGAAAGCATGGCCCACCCAGAGCATTCCGAAAGACCGCCCCAGCCGAAAACGAGAAAGAGGACAGTTGCCGAAATGGCGGCCGACGAGGCTCTTGCCGCCGACCAAGAGAGATTCATGCTCACGCTGGACGAAAGGCTATCGTCCAAGTACATTGGAACCCAGGGTGCTGCGAACGGCGGAGACGGCGACGGGCAGGCTGGTGCTGCTGCTTGGGAGCCTCGTTTCGAGCGCTTTAAGCTCATAGAAGAGATTAAAGAGGAGCACAAGGCGAGGGAAGCGCAAAAGCGAGCCGAGATAGACGCGCAGGCAGCCTTGCAGAAGCAGAGGCAGCTACAAGCACAGCAGGCGCAGGCCGAGCAGCAGGCGCAGCTACTCGCCCAACAAGCCCAACAACGAGCGGCCGAGGACCGGCAACGCCAGGAACAGGCGTTACGTGAACGGCAGCGCCAGGAGCAGCAGCAACGGACCCTGCAGGCTCGCGCGCAAGCGCAAGCGCAAGCGCATGCCCACGCTCAAGCACAGGCCCAAGTGGTTGCTCAAGCCCAGGCACAGGCGCAGGCGCAAGCTCAACAGAACGCTCTCGCTGCGAGTATGGCCCAAGCTGCGCATGGGCACACTGCCGTCAGCGGTCCCATGGCTAACGGCCTGCCCAACGGGATGCAAACTACTATGGCTGGACAAGCGCAGGCCCGCTTCCATCAAGTCTCCCAAGCCCAGGTGTCGTCCCCGATTGTTGGCCAGAACACGCCGCAAAACATGTCGTCGCCCATGGTCGGTAATGTCGCCATGCAGCGGTCGACCTCGAGCATGGCTGGCAGCCCGCCGCGACCGCCGTCTGTGGTCAACCACCAACCCATGTCAACGCCGATGGCAGTCAGCATGTCAGCTCGTGGCAGTCAGCAAAGTCACCCCTCCGGCACGCCGCGGATGCCCAACGCAACACCGAACATGGCACACACGCCGATGAGCCGGCCTCAGGTCATACAGACTCCCCGTATGACCCAAGGCAGCCCGCCTCCCAACATGATGAGCCAAGCTCAGCAAGTTGGCCAGGCAATGTTGATGAACGGTCAAGCCTTGCCGCCGCAAATGCAGAACCAGAGCTACATGGCTGCCCAGATCGCCGCGCAGCAGCAACGGCTCCAGCAACAGCAACAGCTGGCGCAGGCCGTACAGAGCGGAATGATACCCGGCACGCCGAACCCGCAACACCTCGCTGCGCAGCAACAGATCCTAGCGCAACAGCGGCTAGCCCAACAACAGCTGATGCTCGCGCGTAACCAGCAGATGAATCAGCAGATGATGGGACCCAGCGCCCAAGCACAGCTAGCCCAGCGGTACCAGCAGCAGCTGAACAACATGCAAATGCATAACGGGCAGATGCAGAACCCGATGCAGCGGCAGATGGCCGGGATGCAAGGCCAGGGGATGGTCAATGTTAATAACCTCAACCCCCAACAGCAGCTCGCGCTGATGCAGCAGATCCAGCAGCAGCAGGCCCAACAGCAAGCACAGCAACAGCAGGCTCAGCAGCAGCAACAGGCCCAGCAGCAACAAATGGGTCAGGCAGGGCAAGGACAGCAGCTCCCGCCGTACGTGCAGGCCCAGATTCAGCAGCATCAGAGGATGCTGTTTGAGAACAACTTACCACAGCTTGTGGAGAAGTTCGGCAGCACCCAGAACATTCCGCCTAATATCGTGGAAAACCTGAAGAAGAATTGTTTCCTCAAGGCCCGGACGATGGTCATGCAGAATATGAATCAAAATAGGATGATGTTGCTACAGCAACAGCAGCAGCAGCAGCAGCAGCAGCAGCAACAACAACAACAACAACAACAACAACAACAACAACAACAACAACAACAACAACAGCAACAGCAGGGGATGAATGGTGTGAATGGCATGAACGGCATGATGGGACAGGGCATGTAGGAAACCCCTGAGTCGTCGAGCCCTGATGGCCTTGACGCGGGATTTGGTCCGCCGGAGGAGACTACGGTCGCTGCAGAGGACGAGCCGATCCCGGACGATGACAGCAATGCGGCAGATGTCTATGTTCCTGCGCAGTGACAACGGGTCGGCAAAGATTACAAGACCGCATGGCATTGCGGACGACTACCAAGTACCCAGGGGGATGGAAGCAGAGTATCCCGATCTCGTGTTCCCTTTTCCCAGCACAGCAGCCAACAGTCGCCACATGACACCTTTGGAGCGTTTGAACAACCACAATCCGCACTGCAAGCAATGCAACACCATCACTCCGCAGGGTATCGATGGCCAGGGCAAGAAGAACTTTGGTCGGTGCTTGACGAGTGTTCGCCCCGTTGAATCCCTGGTCTTTCGGTGGAGTTTTACGGACGGACTGGATTTACGGTGTTTCAAGGCTTTGCTTGCGACGGCACAGGAGGGAGTCGGATGGTCCGGGATTTCCGAATAACGAGCGAGATCATTTTTGTTTTCCAGTTGGTTGGCTCTTGGGATCGGTTTTTCTATACCCTGGGCGGATAGCCAAGTCAGGCATTGAGGATTCTGCGGGATCAGCAAAAGAACAGTTGGTTTGCATGACATTCCTTGGAAGTGGTCTATGGATTAATGAGGCCAATGTATTCGTATACTTGATGTATAGCGGCAGATGGAAGGGTACTGGAAACAAGAATCAGTTTAAGGGACTCTCTGGCTGACTTAATGTCGGCAAGAACGGCTCAAACCCTCATCCTTCACATGGTCGGCTGGACTGTAATGGTGATGATGTCCAGTGGTGATGGACGCTGGTGAGTGACCGAAAGGGTCAGGAGCTCTCAATAAGAATCTTAGTAATCACGGAAGCTTCCGGCTTGGATAGGCCGGATGACGGAATGGGTAAAGGTAGGCTTGGCAAAGCGACCTTGCCTGGCTCCGTCGAACAGTCGAATCGTCGATGCACCCTCACAACTGATCAGAGTAGCTATCGACAAGGCAAAGCTCAAAGTCTGGCTGAGCTTGATTATATGCCTTTACCTTTGCTCTTCTGGTAGAAAGAAATTGTTCTGCCTGGGGACCTCACAGCGCCACCACGAGCCGGACAGGAGCGCCGTCTTCTCCGGATACGCTCGCCATCCTCTTCCTTGCCTCTACATCCTCTGCCGAGCAGCAAACCACATCACAACCCACAATGAGGTTATCAAGTCGAAGGATGCCAGAGGCGACCCTTCCGGCCGCACTAGCAGCCCTCCTCCTCCTAGCACCATCCTCCGCCTCGGGCGCCAGCTTCCTCCGCTGCGGCGAGCTGGTAGTAGAAGGCCACAAGTTCGACTTCAGCCCGCTCAAGGGCCCGCATACGGTCACGACCAGCGAGTTCCACCCGCCGACGTACAGCAACACCACCTACACGCTCGATCTCTGCGCGTACCTGAAGCGGAAGGACGATGTCAAGAAGGGGGACGAGTGCCCCAATAACACGAGGGGTGAGTTCCTTTCTCCCCCACCCTTTTCCACTGGTCCCCCTGGCCATATCATGTCGATATGCATTTCCCGGAGCTAACAGGTCGTGTCAAAAGTCTGCGCGATAAAACACCTCATCGACCCCCGCAGAGACCCGAAAGACGGCGACAGCATCGAGGCCGTGATCCCCATCGCCGGCAACCTGGCCGAGCACGGCGGCAAGGCGTTCGACTTCACGGCGACGCGCCTCAAGTCGTCCGACTCGGTCTCGGACTCGAAGAAGGAAGGGGTCCGCATCGTGATGAAGGGCGGCGTGTACGAGGGCCGCGAGCAGAAGGCCGTCGTGGAACTGGTCTGCGACAAGGACCGGACGGGCACGGAGGGCGAGTGGGAGAGCGAGGACAAGTATGATCCCGACGGGGAGAAGGAGAAGGAGAGGCGGGAGGAGGAGAAGAAGAAGGAGGAAGAAGACGGGGATAAGAAGGAAGGGGCGGGGGATAACGATGGTGACAAGGGCAAGGGTGACGACGAGGTCGGGTGGACGGAGAGGCAGCTGAAGAAGGACAACGCGGCGCTTATCTGGGAAGGGTATAACCGGCTGGATGGCAGCGACACGCTGCAGCTGACGTGGTATACCAAGTATGCGTGCGAGAGCAGCGTGCCGGGCGACAAGCCCGAGGATGCGAGTAGTCACTGGGGTTTCTTTACCTGGATGGTGATTCTGTGAGTTTCGCCCCCTTCGGACCGCCTTCTCTGCCTCTCTGGTGTTGTCACTGACACTGGTTAACAGCGTCTTCTTGGCGACGGCATCATACCTCATCTTCGGATCGTGGCTCAACTACAACCGCTACGGCGCTCGCGGCTGGGATCTGCTACCGCACGGCGACACCCTGCGGGACCTACCTTACCTGCTGAAGGACTGGGTGCGGCGGTTCCTGAACACGGTCCAGGGCAGTGGTAGCAGAGGAGGGTATTCTGCCGTATGATTGGACACTGCGAGAGGGACGGTCGGGGGTTGCGTGTAATTGTTCTAACTTGGAGGCATCAGCTCTTTCGGCTGTGGACGGCGTCGGGGTCGTATTTTCAGGCCGGGACTGGTCTAACTTTCAGCTTAGCTGGCTGTTGCTGGCGTGCATTCTTGTAGAAGTTGTGGTACTCGGTATCCGTACCTCAGGGCTTACACCAAACCTGACGCAATTGGCATGTGATTGCCCTCCGCATGCTCTATCTGTCCTCATGTGAGCAGCACCACTCAGAATTAGCATTCGCATCGTAGACGCCTATAATATTTTCCGTGAAATACACTGTGTCTGTCCTCCCTGATGCATTGCCTTTGACGGTGACGTCTAGACCTAGATGGGGTTGTGTAAGTGGTTGCAGCAAGCCAAGGTGAGCAAGCCGAGGCACTCCGCTCGCGCATCGCTCACACCTCGGACCCGGTTCCATCTCACTGCTATATGTGCATTAACCTCACCTCACCTCACAACGCCCTAGGCTGCTGTCGATTACTTTCCTCTGATTATACAAGCACGATAATACTTATAAAACCATGGCTCCCCAACTCTTCACAGTCCCCGTCCCCGCCCTGGGACAGCACCCGGGCGGCTCGATAGTCTGCACCGAGCCAGCGCCGAGGGTGTACCTGCTCACCTGGACCTCGCCGCCCGACAATCGGCTGACGAGCGCCTTCTGCGGCGCCCTGCTAGACGCCCTCGATCTGATCGAGTTCGGCGGCTACGCGCCGGGCGTCGTGGTCACGACCAGCGGCGTGGCCAAGTTCTACTCCAACGGGCTGGACCTCGAGCACGCCGTCTCTACGCCGGGCTTCTGGACGGGGAGCCTGTATAAGTTGTTTACGCGGTTCTTGACGTGAGTGGTTTTTCTCATCGCTTTTCATAGTGTTGCTTTTCACGTGGCAGCGGAATGGGTCGTTGTGTGTTCGACTCGGCATCTCATTCTCGACTGTACACCTTCATTCAACAAGCTACTTAGGAGGCCCAAAATAACTAACATGGGAGCCAAGATACCCCTACCCAACCATCGCCCTCCTGAACGGCCACGCCTTCGCCGGCGGCCTGATGCTCGCCATGCACCACGACTACCGCGTCATGAACCCGTCGCGGGGCTTCGTGTGCCTCAACGAGCTCGACTTCGGCGCCGCCCTCAAGCCCGCCATGAGCGCCATCTTCCGGCTCAAGGCCGCGCCCGCTACCTACCGCAGCCTGGTGCTGGAGGCTCACAGGTTCGGCGGGCCGGAGGCGCTGGAGGCGGGGATAGTGGACGGTGTGGGCGGGTTGGACGAGGTGCTTAAGCTCGTTGCCGAGAGGAAGCTGACGAAGAAGGGGGAGACGGGCATCTACGGCGCGCTGAAGAGGGAGATGTACCGGGAGAGCGTGGCTATTATGAAGTTTGACGAGAAGGAGGAGCAGAGGTTCCAGGGGGAGGTGGTGGAAGATGAGAAGAGGAAGGAGGAGGGGGCGAGGAGGGTTGAGCAGTTGAAGGGGAAGGCTAGGCTGTGAGCTGGTTGATATTCTGTATCGTTTTATCTACCCTTCTAGAAATCGCTACATACGATACCCGCCGTGAGACAGGTATAGCACTCCCGGCCGTCGCCGACCAGGCCTTCCCTATGAGCGGCTACGGCGCACAGTACAATCTGAGGTTCGCTTGCAGTCTTCGTAACAGTCATCATTCCCGCCCGATGGCCGGAGTTTTGAAAGAAGAGCAACGCCGACATAAAACACACCAAACACAACACCGGAACGTCGAATGCAGGGTATAACTCTTCCCCCCCCCCCCCCCCCCCCCATACCAGAGAAAAAAAGAACCTGACTTGCCCGAACGTCCTTGCACGCCGCCCGAAATGAAGAGAAAATCACCCAATGTAAGGCCGGCCTTCATGAAAGCAAAATAACAATGACCACGTTTCCATCCAGTAGAACCAAGCTGCCGCTCATCCCTCGCACCGTATCCGCGAGGAAAGCTGCGTGAATCACTCACTAACAGACTCGTCATCATCCCCAACATCCTCCAAGTCGATATCCTCCGGCATCCCGTCCCTCAACCGCGTAATAAGCCCCATGCTGGCTCTTGTATCCTGCTGTATCTTCAAGAAGTACTTCCTCAGGCTCCGCAGTCCGCGCAAGAACCCGCGATCGGGCTCGTTGGGGTGCTGCGGCGGGCACGGCTTGTCCTTGGCAAGGTCGCCCGCCGTCACACTGTTGGCAAAGTCCGCCATCTTGAAGTCGATCTCTCGTTTACTGCGCCGGGGCTGCAGGCGGACGTCCTCGGTATCAGTGGCAAAATCCGTGCTCGAGTCTTCGACCGAAGTGTCGTACTCCTTGCTGGAGGTGTCGCCGTCGTAGAACATCAGTAGGCTGGCTGCGTAAAACCTGTATCCGCGCAGTCGCCGAATAATGGCCTCGAGTTGGCTGAGCTTCTGCAGAACTGTCGGGATATGCCGCAGGATGCTCGCTGGATCGACCCCGTCGTAGAGGAACCGCGTGAGTGTGTCCTGGAACTCCTGTCCGGCTTTCAAGTTGCGACCAAAGTACTTGTCCTTGAAGACGTAGCTCTGCATCTCCACATCCCACACCTGCAGTCCACAGACACGGACGCCCAGTTCGCGCGAGGTTGTCTTGGCGCACTTCCCCTGCTGGGACTTTTGCTTCTTCGGCGTAGCATCGACGCCGTATTGCCGAGTCCCCATCTTTAGGTCCATGATGCAGGGCCTCTTCATGCCGGCCGTGAGATCTTCCAGAAGCAGAAAGTATTCGACTCGTGGATCATGCTGTGTCTGAGCCTCCTTGGGATTTATTGGTCGGGGGATCTTCTTCAACTCCTCCGAGGGGCTTGAAGGTCCCGTGTTTGCCGTAGACGTTATGGCTGACGACACAGCTGTTTCCCCGGAGACGTCCGCGTCCCCGTTGCGGGTGTTAAGGTCGGAAGAAACATGGGACACGTCTTCAGACATTCTGTCAGGTACGTGCGTGACGTTGTCCTCCGAGTCCGCTTTGAATCCGACTTCATCAGGCTCCTCGAAATAAATGAGGTTGCCGCGATCGTCTTTGACGTCCTTGGGCCGCCTCCGTAGAGCACTACCCGAGTGCCGACGCTTGCGCCGCTGTGGAGGAGTCGCGGGTAGGATCTCCGGCTCAGGAGCGCTTGTGCCAGTGACATCCTTGATTTCTTCAACGTGCTCGTCTCGAAGCTCAGAGCATCTGGAGCTCTGCGGGGAGCGCTCACGCTTGGCCGTTGACCAGTCACACCGACCCTTTTCGCCGGGCGTCTTGATCCCTTCTTCGGTGGTCTCCGACGCATTCTGCGTTATGGCGAGATGCGAAGCAGAGACAGTTGGCCTCAACGTCTGTTGGATGGTCCGCTGCGGGACGGCACGTTGGTGTCCCTTGCGATGCTTGTGAATGGTAATGGGTTGCTTGAGGAATGCATCATTGAACACCTCATTCCGCAAGCGCTTGTTGACAGTTGTAGAACCCCAACTATTCGCATGCCGATCTTCCAAGCTCGGCCGCAACGGCGAGCCTTTCCTGTCCGCTGAGGAAACTCCGCCATTGATGGGCTGGCCGCCCTGAGCAGAAGCGGACGCGCTCCTGAAACGCTGTAAGGAACTCGCTGATACTTGCGCCGTGGGCTGTAAAAGTTCCCGTGGCAGGATATGTTGGTTATCAACAAAGGTAACCGTGGGCACCGGAATATGTGTAGATTGGAGTGACTGGCTTATTACTCTATGATGCGTGGTCTCTGCCCGAGGTACCTCTAGAGGCGCCTTCACAGCAACATCCTGATCAGGACTGCCATTGGCCCTTGATGTCGCACTTGCACCATCTTGATCAAGTTGTTTACGCTCATGAGCAGCATCTTGTTTATGAGTTGATTTACGGCGGCCACGCTTCTGGAATGTCACGTTCAACACACCAATATATCTAAGCCCACTTGTTAGCTGATAAAACATAAGGAGAACTGCATTAGAGCGGGACTTACCTTGGCAGAAAGGGTAGGAGGTCACGATGGTACCTCTCTATCCTTTCATAGAACTCATTCTCCCGGTTGTTCAGTTTCTTACAGACGGCTCGCCTGGAGAAACGCCACAGCGTTGTGTGGCCACCCACCTGGTGTTTGTAGGGAATCAGTTCTATCGCGTCAAGCGGCTGCTTCGGCGCGATCTGGTGATCATGCACATGTTTATTATCGCTGTGCTGGGGGAAAGTGCGCGAAGACTGGATAGCCTGGTGAGCAACTTCATGTTCGTCCACGGCTACTTGCGCATCTGGCAGACGGGCTTGAGCCTCCATGTGCAGGTTTGGCGTAGCCGGCTCCTGAGACGAAGGGACCGCCTCCTTCAACTCGTGATGCTGCATCACTTGCTCGATCTCAGGCTCTTCCTCTGGTTCATCTGCTTTAACGAGCCACGGATGAAAATCGTCCGAGTGAGAAAGAGACCTCGAACCGGGGGCCAATCTTGCGGGCGCTCGACTATCTTGACTTGCGACCTCGGAAGACTCGTCGGGCCCCTGATGGGGAACGAACACGGCCGAGGAGATTTTCTCCTCCGATGAGTCCTCGGCGTCCTCGGCAGTCTCTGCTGCCTCGATGCTGGCTTCTGACTTGCGCCGGGCGTCTCCATTATAGTCTGCAGCGCGATCCTGCAATGGAGTAGGCTCCAATACATCGTCATCCCGAGATTCATGCTCTGTCGGCTTGGCCCTGAACGGTAGTTGGGGTTGAGCGTCACTCCGCGCACCTGTGTCCTTTCTCGAGACGAAGTAGTCCTCCGGAGATTCACTGACGGAGGGTATTGTGGGTGACTGAAGGGCCGACGACCTCGTCCTGGTGGGGGCCTTCGTGCCTCTAGCGTCCTCTCTCGGCTGAGGCGAGACTTGGCCATCGGCTGCATAAAGATCTCTCGAGTTGTCTCCGGACACAGATCTCTTCTCCTCTCGCTGGTGTGTCCCAGCTCTCGGCTCCTTCCGCCTAGTCTTGTCTTCCGGTAAGCCTTCTTTGAAGAATCCCAGACTGTGGCTGGCCTTGCGGCTACTAGCATTCGGCTTCTCCCCTGCCAACACTTCTCTTATGGACTTCTCCACTTGGCCATCCCGACCGTCGGTCGATTCTCCAGTCCCGATGGACCATGCTTTCTCCGGCCCCATGGTGACCCGGTGCTGTAGCTTGTGTGGTCTGAACTGAGCGGTACCATCCCCGGGATCTCCTGTATTGAAGGTATAAGCGCGTTGGCCTAGAGCTTGGTCTTGGCCAAGACGGGGTCGTTCTCCGGCAGCTCGTTCCTCGGAGGTCACACCAAAGGATTGGGGCCGCATCGAAGCGTCTCCCTCTCCCGGAAGGTGTTCTGTAGGATCCATCGACTGTCCCTTTCCCATTGACTTCCCAAGAATCTCTCGGTGAGCTCTAAGGATTGAGTTGGCATCGTGAGTGTCCAGCATCTTGGGCGTGGGCGTGTTGATTCCTTCTTGGCTATAGGGTTGGCGAGGTGTAGAATCCGAGGGTGTGTCGTATGAAGAATGGCTGTATCTCTGCGATGTGCGGGGAGAACCGCGGGGAGTTATGGTGTCTCCATCACTCTGGTACGCCGAGGCGTCGTGATCATCCTGAGCCGCGTCGGTAGAGGAAGAGCTGGGTTGAGGTCGATAGGGGGTAGTCGGTTGACTCTGTGATAGCTCAGCTGGACCGTGAGGTGTAGCACGGGCTGTGGCAAGAGCTTGTGTTAGCAAGGACGGGCCGGTAGATCTCGGTTGGGGAACAGGTCCCCGAGACCAATGGGTCTGGCTGGCATTGCTTCGAGGTGATGGGGTGTCCTGGGTATGGTTCGGAGAGTGGGAGGGAGTTTCCCGCTCATGTACCAGCGAGCCATGTACATGAGCAGGGGGGGCTTGGAGAGGAGGTGATGCAACAGTGCGGGAGGGTGGCGGAGCATGAGCGTCCAGGACAGACGCTTCGGGCGGTGACCTGGAGGGACCAGAAGGTCTCACCGGTGCAGCGAGTGCGGCATTTTCAGGCTGAACTGGCGGGCTGGACATGAGGAGAACATCTGGCGAACGCTGGGAGAACGTGCAAGGGATGATTCGTGTGCTTGTTGGCTGGGAGCGTCGGCGTCTCTGCTCTGGCGCGGCCTTGGTTCCGGAATTCGTTTCCACCAATTTAGCGACCAGAAAAGTCGATATGTGACAAGGACCAGATCAGGCACGGGACAGCAGAGGGTAAGATGTGTGGTGGCAGAGAGTGGTAAGAGTCCCCAAGGTTGAAGTGCGATTCGTTGAGATAACGGAGTATCAATGTGCGGTCTGGCACTTTGATACACCTGAAATGCGACCGGAGGCAAAAGCACTGACGCAAGGACGGGGTGTTATGGAGTATTTTCGCTTGTTGTGTGGGAGGAGGGGTAGATTTATCTTGTGACGGCTCGGCATATCTCCACGTGCAGCTGTTAGGTAATCCGTGCGGATGTTGTCAAAAACGATCCACTGGCGCGGACTCCCGCACAGTTCTGTTACCTTATCGTGACATGGTCGGAATCTACCTATGTCTAGTGAGCTGCCTGCTCTGAGGCGTTGGACGGCTACCTTTGTCCTGCGTCTGAAGGCGCCGTGTCATAGTCTGTCATACATTGGCAGTTTCTTGGCCCGACCGGATGCTTTCCGAGAGGTGCTTCACAGGGCAGGCAATACAGACCGAGATAGGGAGTCCGTGGGCATGGACATCGTCCCGAGCCGCAATCGGAGGAATCGCAAGATAAGGCAGGCATGACAACAGCACGTCTTTGCTTCCAATTCCATTGCGCACTAGGTCTACGTACTTACATCCCACTGCTTTTCCTTATCAGGCTTCCAGTCTATCTAATCATTAAATCGACTCCCCCCGTCGATGAGTGCTGCTAAAGGGCCGTACACTTGCGGAACACGTTGTTTCCCTACTGCTCTTCCTGATCCCGGCACGGAAGACCGGTGAAGGCATTTTTTGTCTGCCGTTACTTTTGGACTCTTGTTTCTCATTTATAAGGCACGGAGGAATGTCATATGCAAAAGTATGGAAGCCCATACATTCGCTTAATTAAGGGCGCTCCGATCACCAACCAAGAGACACGTGCTTCATGTGCTTCATCCGACAGGCTTATCGCTTGATTTGTCCATTATCCGGATCCCCTGTTGGGCAGCAGTCGAGCCTCTGACAACCTAGCCAACAACATGTATCCTCGCCTGACACCTCAAGTTCATGTTCTGTTCCTCCCAACCGTCGCTTTGTGCTCTGCCTATAAACTGCCTTACTAATCTGGTTCCATAGGTGGTTGACTTTGCCGAGCACAACCAGCTATCAAGGTACTGCTGTCCCTGGATAGTACTCTGAACTGCAGTTCCCGGTTGCATAATCGATGAGGCTTAGCAAAGCCGCTTGTTCCACCAAGGCGGGATGGTTCCGACAGTCCCTCCAGAAAATGAGGCTCTTCCCTCCACATGGGAGAGGAGACGCTTTCAGGTCGCATCAGACAGGTTTGACTTTCAGGAACGAGACTAGTCACTGCCGGATTATAGACGTGTCGCAGCTGCTGGGTCCGGATCCCAAGCATTTATGTCCACATATGATGAGGTAGACCAAGGCACGACACAAATTTAAACTGAGACTTGCGGACCAGTTTTCCCACGTTCACGAGAGATGCCATGTCACTGGCCCGGTGGCTTGGATCACGCTGGTCTTTTGTGTCACAGTTACGTCGCTGAAAGAGGACTCAGGGGCTGCCCAAAGTCGGACTTTGACACAGCGACGCCTAAGTTAGCCATATTGGGTCTCACCGCCTCAGCTCATTCCTTACCGTGACTAGACTTAGGACCGGACCTGATAGGCCACTCATGCAGCAATCCAGGGATCTACGTTTTCTATAGCCGTACCTCTGTGTCTGTAACGTGGTCCCTAACAGTACCGTGGGCTACAAGGTATTCGCCTTAACAGGAGTTTGATAGCACTCGGTTTGCCAGATGTGGACTCTAACGTGCTAGTTCAGACAAGACGCCCAGTAAATAGCCTTAACAAGGGACATGCATTCGAACAACGCTCATTTCGCGTCTCCCACGAATCCCAGAACTCCGTAACAACAGTGACCTCGAAAGGTATCTATGCTCCAGAAACACAACCTCTAGTCCCATGCCCCGGCTCCCATGATCTCCATCCGATCCTGTGTGCTCGGGAACCCCAAGCCCAGCTCCGGCGGCCTATCCCGTTGCTGTTCCTCCCTTCTAGCCTTTTCAAGATCGGCATCGACGTCAAAGCTATTGAGGTAGTCCCCCAGATTGTCCAGGACGGCGGTAACGTCGTCGATTTCCTGACCGGTCTCCTCCTCTTCGAGTGCCTGCCGCTCGTTATCGAGCGCTTGTTCTCCCTCTTCTTCTGAGTGATCTCCATTGTCATCGCTGATATCCTGCTCGCCACCGGTCCAGTCTGCCTCGATGAATGCCTCCGCCATGGCGTCAACTCCGGGACTGGCACATATCTGCTGCGATGCGCTAGGCAGCAACGGCTTGTAATTCTTCCTACGTCCGACTTGTGGCCCCTTGCGAGCTTGCATTTGGAAGAACTTGCTGAACCGGGTCCCCTCGGCAGGGAGCTCAGACTGCGACAGCTCCAGAGGCGGTGAGCTAGCGCGGCGGGAAGGCGCCTGCCTGCTTGCTTTGCGGACGAGCGACGGTGACTCCGCCTCCCGAGATGGCAGCTCGGCGCCCTCCATTGTCTCGTCGGGATCAGTGTTTGTGGGCGGGCTGCTATTCGCGTTTTGGTCCGGCAGCAGAAAAGAGACACGGAGATGGGCTCGCTGTGCCCGGTCTTTGCGACTCTTGGTGAGTGCTGATTTCCGCCGTTGGTGTCTGTCGATGCGGGCGGCGCTGGAAGATAGGATTGGCCTTGACCGTCGCCGAGGTTCTGGAGACGGAGACATGAACTCGCGGAAGGACTTGATCGATGAGGTGAGGTCGGGAGTAGGCAGGCTGGATTGCTGTGTGGGTGTGGAAGGTAAATACGGCTTTGTCGAAGCTTCACCCGTTGCTATGTCCCCTGGCGGCCGAAGCCGTGAATCCTTCAACACCTCGAAAGGAGGAGGCGGTGGAGTAGGGGTTACTTCAATGCCGCCACAGTGTAGACGATACGGCGATGGGGGGAATAGAGGCCTTGGTTCACCAGTATCTGGGTGGTTTGCCTCTCCCGGCTGCTCATCGAATACCCAGGGGTTGTGTGTTGCCGTCATCGCATTCATCCCTGGAGACTCTCTGGACCCTCGCATCCGTGTTGCGTAGTCCACCAGAAGCGGACCTGAAGGCTTGTCGGCGGTGACTTCGACTGGGTCTGGATCTGGTAGGATGGTTTCCTTCGTCCAAGGACTCTGCTGGACAGGGATTGTGGCAGGGTTGCTATTGCGCGGTGCTATTTTTGGTTCAGAACGGAAAATCTCCTGGCTCGGAGGGTTGTGTTGGGGATGGCGAAGTTCTTCTGTGATGCCGATGACTTCTCTGGCCCACGGACTTTGGTGCTGAGGTATCTGGAGGGCAGCGTCAGGTTCTGGGTTGTTCCATGACTTTATTGTTGCTTCGAGGTCGGGAGTTGAAGGTTTATCTTGCGTCTTGACCTCGCCACCTTTTTCAACGTTTGAACCTAGTTGTGGTTGGAGTGGACCAAGAACAGAAGCGTCCACTGCAACGTTTGGACCTTCCTCGGTGATTTGCACATCTCCAGCAGCGTGCATCTGAGCGGCGACTCTAGTTGGGCTAGAATTCGCATGGGGTGCTCGCGAGAGGACCTTGACCAGCTCGGTTGGGGGAGAATTAGGTTTCGAGGCCGACTTAAACTCTGGCGGTGCGTTTCCTCCCTTGTTGATCGCAGTTCGTCTGAGCTCACCCTCCGTCCGAGCCTCCCTTTCGAATTGTGAACTAAATGGCGGGGCGGATTGCTGATGCGAAGGGTCAGACGAGGTAGGAATTAAGGTAGGCCCATCGATGCCAGCGACTGTCGTATCAGCGGCCTCCTCAGCCATGATACTCGTGTCGTTTGTCGAGCTGCTCGAGTTCGGCGCGTCTTCTAGACTAACATCGACGACTTGTTCCGCAGATGTGTCAGGGGAGCAAGGTTCCTTGAACACAATGCCAGACACTTCCTCAGGAGTTACCTCTCCGGCTGGTTCAGTGTTCTCGGAAACGGTCTCGGTCGAGGAGCTCGACTGCGACACGTTCTTTGCAATCTCTGCATTCCGCGTGGCTTCCATCAAAGCGAGCCTTTTATTGATTCGTGGACCTTTCGAACGGTACTGGAAGCTCCTATCTGCCTGAGTGCAGAAATCCAGCGGCGGTGCCACCTGCACTCCAGTCACGGTGACGGGCGGCCCAAGCTTGCCAATGTCCTTCGTTGCTTGACTTTTCTTACTATCCTGCGTAAGACTGTTGAGTATGGCATTGATTTTCGTGACATTGGGCCGTAAGGGGCTTCGTTCCGGGACCGAGCCCTTGGACACTGCAGCGGACTGTCGGCCATCAGACAGCGGTCGAGACTGCCGGACCGGAGTAGCCGGAGCTTCATTGACATTTTCTGCTCCGTCAGCAACTGCTGGAGGTGTAAAAGTCCCTCTCTCTGCCACAGGGCTACCGGGCGTTGTGAGATGATCCAGCGCTGCTTTGGAACTGCTGGCTTGGCCGGCTATGGAGCCGTCAAGCGCTGCTCCACTGAAGTCATCAAGGCCAACATGAAAGTTGCGAAGCGATTGATTGTCGCGCGTTGGAAAGAGAGGATCCGACACCTGTCTCTGTCCCGTCCTGGGAGACCGATTCTGTCCGGCTGTGCTCAGGGGTTCGCCGAGGGAGAGTTCGAGTCCACTCATCCTACTCTTCTTGGCTAAGGCGTTCCTCAGCAGCTCCGAACTCGCTGGCCGTTTGCCGCGGGGTGTAGTTTGCGCCGCATGCTTCAACGGGGGAGTCGAGGAGGCACGAACTGGGACAATCGGTTCTGCATTTGCAGCGACATCGATCCTCCAAGCATGAACACGGCTCCATGCGTCGCTGTCTATGTACGGGTTGATCGCAGGGCCCTGTGAGGTGGAGCTGGCCGGGCCCGGTAAATGATATGAGCTTGACTGCGTCAGGCGGTCGTATTTGTAGGGTGTAACCGTATCATGGGCTCTGCCAAACTCGCGGCCTTGCGTTTTGTTTATCGAGTCCCGTACATGTACAGATGCGCCATTCAATCGACCGAGAATTGAGCCGCGCGCGAGAGGCGTGGTTGTCGTCGCATCGTTCGTGCCGCCGATGGCTTTCGACGACTTGCAGAGCCATGGATTCTGCCAGCCCGATTCCTTATCGAAGGGCCCTCGAAGCTGAGCTGAGATGATGTTCAAAGGCCTCCCCTGAAGAAACCGCTGCCCATGAATTTCGCATCGCCGTCGTCGCTCACTTGGACTGTCATAATGATCGTCGTCGGAACCAGAGTAGAGAACCTCGTCCGGGTCTTGAGGCGATGGACCGCTGGGTCGCAATGGCTGCCGACGGCCTGCGGTGTTCATTTTGACGACGTACAATAGAAAGGCGGTTTATCCGACGGCGTTGCCGCGACAGTCATTGCAATTGAAGGCAATTGACCATCGATCGTTGGTGCTGCTGATAGGGTTGGAGAAACGAATCTGGCGTTTGTCATGGGAGGAGTTGTCTGGGGCCGACAGCAAGGCGCCACTCTTGGTGCACGCCACTCAAACGGTCGGACTGAGAACCGCGACCGAAAAAGAAGTCGCGGTTGACGCGTTCCACTTTACGCGAGCTGCAAGCCAGGTAAGGTAGCTTAAGTGGAGCGTGCCCGTTTTCGGAAAGGTACGCCCGGTTGCTATGGCAATGCGCTTTGGAACAAATGGGAGGCCATGCTTGTTATGGAAAGCCCAGACCACACACCAAATGATAGGCGCGACATCCATGTCTCTGATTCCCATGTGCACCCCAGCCTAAGCCGCATTTCTGTCTGTGACGGAAAGCTAGAGGCACACTGGTAGACTCCGACGACAGCTCTGCAGAAAGTCTTAAACCTGGCGAGTTGCTGCACTTATCCATATCATATTCACTCAACCTTGCAAGCCTAAATTTACCTAAGGCCGAGCTTCTTGTTACGTTGTTTACTTCGCCCGTCGCGTTCGAGGTGCCATCCTGCGCCGACTTGGCTTCCACCCCGCCAACAACACCACTCATTGCCTATGGAGAGTCGATAGTATTCACCACGGCGCAGTCATCTTTACTACAACATGGCGCAGGCCTGGCTTGACTCCCTGTCTGAGGACTGGGTGTCCCAACCGCCATCAGATCCCCTCTCCGCAAACGCGCCCCCAAGTGCCGACAACAGTGTGAACTACGACACTTCTGCGCCTCCAGCACAGAAACTTACTGGCAGTCGCGTCCCAAGGCTGCCACAAGCTAAAACCCCGCGGTCACCGACACGCGACAGCAGCGCCGCGCTTAGTGAGCGCAGCCTCAACGACATCAATATCCCCGGGTCACGTCGCGGCCCGTCTAAGCTCTCGCAGGAGATTAAAGTACCCGAACAGCGCGGGAGATACGCCAGCAAGTCCTTCTCGAACTCGACATCCAACAATTCGGTCGTCCATAACACTGTCAACCATAAGGCGTCGAGCGCATCTCCGATACGAACCAAAGGCCAGACCCCGGAATGGAAACGAAGGCTGGTCCATGGAGAGCTGTCGTACGGCGAGCAGCCTGATCTCTTTACTTCCGCGGCTGGCACCGGTCTGGAAAACATCTTTAAACCCCCTACCGCAGCACCCAAACAAGCAGTCGAGGAGTCAAGCGAGGAGGACGACGCAAGCTTCCAACAAGAGGTCACGCTCCCGTCGAGTCCACCCATGTACCACAGAGACCCTTCGACAGTAGAAATACATGTGGACGAATCGGCAGTTGACTATCTTCCGGAATTGTCCGAGCGTCGAGCACCTACAGCAATGCGCTATAGGAGAACGGACAGTTCCGACGGACCAAGCAGCCACAGTGATCAAAGCGCTCCTCCGGATTCTTATTCACAAATCGGACATTCAGGAGAGGGATCGATACTACGGCACCCACATCATTCAGGGGATGAGGTCGACGTCCGCAAGGTCAGTGGCCAGACGATGCTGAACGAAGATTTCAGCCCCATCCCTCTGGCTCGCCATAATGGCGAAGATGGAAGGACTACCTTTGCCCCTGATGTGCCACCGAGTGAGCTCCGGAAGCGTCTCGAGAAGCTACGGAGGGGTCAGCTGCGGCTCAAGGCCGAGGACGACGATGCGATGGATGAGAGCGGGCGGTATGTAGATGACAGTGAAGACTACGAGAAGCTTGGAGCCTTCATCAATGTTCGAAGAGGGGGTCGATCAGCTGATGGATCATTCCGTAACCGGATACTGAGCTCCGCCCTGAACGATACTTCAGAGCTACACCCGGAGGAGTCTCTCCAGGCCAGCACTCCAAAGCAGTTTCCCACAGTGCGGATGGAGCAGTGGGAGGGAACCGGCCAAAACCAGCTTCTTACTCCACCCCTTCCTCGCGCTCCACGCCCCAGTCCCGCAAAGAGAGACCAGTCTCAAGGCAGCAATGGAAGCCCGTTGAAGCTGTTCCAGCCGTACGACACCTTCACCAACAAGACTCTGCTCAGACGACTCAGCCAGTTTGAGGGACAGGTCTCGGAGGAGTCGATATCAGTGGTCCGTCAAGCAGCCGATACAGACTCTTTACGGAGCTGTCCTGACGACACCGCTGTTGGGGACCAACTGTGTGCTTCCGAAGGCGGAGAAGACGAACAAGAGAACGACGACCGCCGACATTCTTCTGCATCTATCGGCCAGTTTGGGGTGGGAGCCCTGGATGGCTACGAGTTCAACAACGAAATATCAGTCGACACAAGCAGTGGCTCAGATGAGGCAGAGGACGACGGCAAACATCAACAACCTGATGACTTGGCTCAGCGACCGCCCCATGTCCCGATCTTCAACGTCTCCCACCAATCATCACCTCCGGAAGTCGAAGAGATGGTGGTGCCAAGACGCCGCAAGAAGTCTGTCTCCTCGACCTCGTCCAAGCGAATGTCCAGGCTTGCCTCTATTTCGACACAAAACCCGCCTTCGAGAGCATCACTTCACCTTCCCACCGGCGACCAGGCTCTCTCAACGCCAAAGCGACGCCAGATCACGTCGGAGGGAAAGCGCCCAAGGACATCGCCAGTAAAGGATCCAACACCGAAGCGCAGGCGGACTCTGCATAAGTCTGATATTGCATATGCCGCCGTCGACCAGTCCTCAGCTCTGGAGTCTGTTCAGTTAACACACCTGCAGATGCAGTCTATCATTGGCAAGAAGCGGAAAGATGCGCGTCATGGCGACCTGCAACAGCCGGCAAATCCGAATGTGCTCGCAATGCGGCAGATGCTGCGTCCTCGCACCCCCACTCCTAGCCAGAGATCGTCCGTCCAACGAGATCGGGTACCTTCAGGCGAGGAGGAGGATCAGGTATTCGATCAGTCGCAAGACGAGCCTCCACACGCATATACGGCACCTGTGGCTTTCCCGGTCGGCACCCCATTGGACACAGATCGTAAGCCCTCTATCAAGACGGAGGACTTCATCAACGAAGCAAACAAGATCATGGCCATGATTCGCAGTAAGGCCGGCCTTGGTAGTGGTCTCGCAAGCGTGGAGGAATCGGAATCCGAGAATCAGCAGCAGGGTCGTGACGATGAGGATTCATTTCAAGAGTCTACCAAGGAGCCATTTTCCCGGCCTCCCAGCCGAGAGGGCCGGCCACCACTGCCAAGGATGTCGACCCGGCAGGAGGATCCGGAGATCGCCGAACGGCTCAAGCAGTATGAAGAAGCCAGCGACATGGGTGACATGATTGCGTCGATGCGCTCCATGGGCCTGACCCAAAGCTCAATGCCTGATGCGGTTAAGCGACACGACGAGGTTCAAGTCTCTCCTGGTCACACGTCGACTGGCCCGTACATGACCGAAGACGAGGTGATTAGCGATCCTCCAGGTATTCGGCTATCACGAGCTCCGAACCACAGCGCTCGCAAATCGAACGAGAGCCTTAGAGACGGCTTCCTCTCGACCGGCTCCAATGGATCATCCGGCAACTCCACGAACAGGACCATTCCGACCGGTTCGTCCAGAGGCTCGACCGCAAACAGGAAGACTATCCCTCCGGAGAGTGTGGAGCATCTCATACCTGATCAAGTTGGCAGCATGGTCCTGGACAGGCAACGCAACATCTGGATCAAACGCAAGCAGGCTGGGTCGGTCAGGAGTCGCAAGAGCTTTTTATTCTCTGAAGGCAGCGAGGACGACCCGTTTGCAGACATCCCTGATCTATCAGTAGACATGACGCAGGAGATGCGAAATCTGGCAATTCGCAACGCGCAGAAGGCAGAGGAAGCTCGGCTTGCCGAGTTGGAAAGCAACAAGGCGCGAGAGAATCCGACAACAAGCTCGCCGCCAAAGGGATCCGTTAGGCGACCTGCATCGGGCCCTAGCCCTCTACGCACTATTATCGTGCAGGACGATGTCAGCACCAACGAATCGCCGAGCAAGACTGTCGACGCCTCGGTGCAAGAGGTCCAGGTCGAGGAAGCGGTCGAGCACGAAATAGGAATTGACGAAGGTCGCCTGGTCACGCCTCGGAAACGGAACCTCACAATAACCTTCTCCTCACCCATCGCATCCGTGATTCAGGACATCGCCGGTGATGAGACCAGTACTGCTGCCGACGAGACCAGCTTTGCTGGCAAGTCAGCAGGGGATGTGTCGTTTGACTCATCCCAAAGAGGCCGCCGGAAGGTTTCTGCCAAGGTGAAGGGGATGAAGCGGACACCCAGGTCTCGCAGTGGCTCGCGTCTGCCTGCGCGGCAGCTCTCGGTTAGGGGCGAGAGTTTTGTGCCACGGCCTGTCTCCAGAATCGAGGAGCGAGACGAGGAGACCGACGTTAAGAACGGTTCCCACCGAGGCTACTCAAAGAACCTCGAGGTCAGCATCGTTGGAGAAAACAGTCTCGTCCAGTATAAAGGGGAAGATCTCCGACGGACAAGTCTCAGCTTCGTCCTCACCACACCCGCGCGCCCTAAAGATTGTCCCGCGGATGGTGTCGACGCCGGCAATGTCATCGCTGAGTATGTCGGGAATCTCTCGCTCAGTCCTCTGTCGGATTTCACAATACATCACCCCGACCAGTCGCTACCTCTGGAGGTCAGCTATGTGTTGGGTAATCATCATCTGGCTACGGGTGATCCTTCGAAGAGGGTGATGTCCATGAATACCAAGAGTCTGGTGGAGAAGCTGGCCGAGATTGAACCGTTTGAGCCGTACTGGGAGGATATGGTAGAACTCGATATCCAGGAGAAACAGCTCGAGAGCCTGGACCAGCTGGATCAGTTCTGCGATAAGCTCGTAACGCTTGATGCATCGAAGAACGACATCCGGAACCTCTCGGGAGTCCCTCCGTCCGTTCGCCAGCTGAGGATCACCGACAATCACTTGTCGAGTCTGACGTCCTGGGCTCACTTGAGGAACCTGCAATACGTCGACATCTCCAATAACGAGCTTACTAGCCTTGGCGCCTTCAAGGACTTGGTCCACTTACGCAGTTTACGAGCTGACAATAACAAGCTCACCTCTCTTGAGGGCATCAAATACCATGACGGCCTCCAGATCCTGCGGGCCCGTGGAAATGCTCTGGAGGATATCGACTTCGATAACACCACATTGCATAGGCTGACAGAGTTGGACATCCGAGGCAATAAGATCAAGCGGTTGGACAACCTGGTCCAACTGACAGCGCTTATTACGCTGTTTGTCGACGGCAACGAGTTGGACAGCCTTCCCATGAGTACGGAGAAGCCGCTCATTTCGCTCAAGTACCTCAGCTTGAGCGACAACAACATACAGACAATCGATCTGAAGGCCGTCCCGGCCCTCCGCCTCCTCCACGCAGACCGGAACCGGCTCGCCAGTCTCACCGGCTTCTCCCGCGCACGGCGCCTCGACAGCCTGTCCCTCCGCGAGCAGCGCATCGACGGCGCCCTCGACCTCTCATTCCTCTCCGGGGCCTACGAGGTCCGCAAGCTCTACCTGTCCGGCAACCTCCTCTCCTCGTTCGACCCGCAGGTCGACTTCCTCAACCTCCAGCTCCTCGAACTAGCCAACTGCGGCCTGGCGGAGCTACCGCCGCACCTGGGCCAGCTGATGCCGAACCTGCGGGTGGTCAACCTCAACTCCAACGCCCTGTCGGACCTGTCGCCGCTGGAGTACGTCCCCCGCCTGAAGCGCGTCCTCGCAGCAGGCAACCGCATTGCCAGCGCGAGCGACGCTGTGCGGGTCCTCTCCGGGTTTCCGCACCTGCAGACGGTCGATCTGCGGGATAACCCCGTCACCCAGGGCTTCTACGCGCCCGTGCGGGTGGTGGTGCGGCGAGGCGAGGCGGATGCCGTGACGGACATGTTCACCCTGCCGGACCAGGACGCGGAGACGGACGCGCGGTACTCGAGCAGGCTGGACTTGGAGACGAGGGTGAGGCGCCGGATCTACGAGAGCGTGTTCGTGGAGGCCTGCGGGAAGCTGAAGGTGCTGGATGGGCTGCCCGTCAGGAAGGATATCGGGAAGCTCAGGGATGCTGTCTGGGTTGCGCTTGCGGCCAGGGAGCTGGTGGTCAATGATGACGGGAGCAAGATCGATGTCTCGACGGTTGAGAAGGAGATGTCGTCGGCGTGTTGGGAGGGGGAGGATAGCTTTGCTTGATTGGGTTGTATGATTACATGGCATGAGGATGGGGGGGCGTTATTGGTTTGTGCTGTTTGTTCAATGGGTTACTACTACTGTCATGGGACGATTGGGTACAAGTGCAGGTAACGAAATGGACTGCATGTTGGACTGTATCAATAGCAGCATTGCAATGGCATGAGACCTGCAGGGATTAAGCCTAATGACTGAAAAGCATCAATGACTTTTATCATTCACCAAGCAATTTCTCTGTCGGCGGACCGTCGACTACAAGCCCAAGCAAGGACTCTCCCGCAGCGTCAAGGCAGCTCGCCTTAGGCGATAACGATAACGATAATGCGATAACGATAAAGCTGTCCTCACGGCGCGTCCCTCCCGAGGGGCACGACCCCTTCCATCTTCGTACCTTCGAGAGCAAACTACGCAGTGAAGAGATGTCGTCACAAAGGCCGCCGACGAAGAATCCCGGCCAAAAGACAGTCGTCTTCCTGCATCCGGACCTGGGCATTGGCGGCGCCGAACGACTCGTCGTAGACGCCGCCGTCGGGCTCCAGAGCCGGGGCTACAAAGTCGTCATCTTCACGAGCCATTGCGACCCGAAGCACTGCTTCGACGAAGCTCGAGATGGTGAGCTCTGCCCTCCCTCCTTGTTGCAATCCACAAACCCCGTCGCATTGCAGCGCTGATTAATTCCCTGTGACAAAGGCACCCTCGACGTCCGCGTCCGAGGTAATACCCTCGTCCCGCCCTCTCTCCTCGGCCGGTTCAGCATCCTCTGCGCCATAGCTCGGCAGCTACACCTGATCCTGCAGATCGCCCTCTTCGCATCCGAACTGCGCTCCCTCTCACCAACGGCCTTCTTCGTCGACCAGCTATCCGCCGGGCTGCCCCTGCTTCAGCTCCTGGCCCCCAAGACCCCGATCCTGTTCTACTGCCACTTCCCCGACCTGCTGCTGGTACAGGGCCGGCAGAAGTGGTGGAAACGGGTGTACCGCGTCCCGTTCGATAGGTGGGAGCAGTGGAGCATGAGCTTCGCCGACGCCGTCGCGGTCAACTCGAACTTCACAAAGAGCGTAGTAGCGAGGACTTGGCCCGCCCTGAAGGAGAGGCGGGAGTTCAAGGTCGTCTACCCCGCCATCGACACCAGCACCGACGAGCAGAAGGATGAGGCTGCAGAGGATGCTGGACCCATGTGGAAGGACAAGCGAGTGATACTCAGCATCAACCGCTTCGAGCGGAAGAAAGATGTCGGACTCGCCATTCGCGCCTATGCCGGTCTGCCCAAGGAGAAGAGGAAGGGCGTCAGGCTCGTGATTGCTGGTATGTGTCCCCTCCAGCCAAAAGCCCCCTTATCACCAAACCTATGCTAACAGTAGGGGAATAAAGGCGGCTACGACAACCGTGTGCAAGAGAACGTGTCCTACCACCGCGACCTCGTCGCGCTATCCGACTCCCTCAACCTCAAATCCGCCACGACCTCGACGCTGATAACGGCACTCAACGTCCCCGCCGAGACGGAGGTCGTCTTCCTCCTGTCGGTTCCCCATACCCTCAAGCAATCCCTCCTCCGGTCGGCCAGCCTGCTGGTGTACACCCCGCAAAACGAGCACTTCGGCATCGTGCCGCTGGAGGCCATGCTCGCCGGCGTGCCGGTGCTGGCGGCTGATAGCGGCGGACCCCGAGAGACGGTTGTGGAGGGCGTGACGGGGTGGTTGAGGGACCCGGGCAAGGTGGAGCAATGGACGGGGGTCATGGAGAGGGCGCTGTGGGGGCTGAGTGAGAGGGAGAGGGCGGATATGAGCCGGGCGGGGAGGGAGAGGGTTACGGACAACTTCGCCGTGGACCAGATGGCGAAGAGGCTGGATGACTTGTTTGGGGAGGTGGAGGGGCAGGTGAGGACGAGGTCCGGTGGCGTTAGGGGGATCATGATGGTGCTGGGGGTGATGGGGTTGCTGATGGCTGTGGTCGGTGCTTGGATCGCACAGAGCGGCATTGGTATGCTGAAGATGTTGGCCTCTGATGGAAAATAGGGAGTTGATTGGACGGATACCCATCTTGCGAATGAAATGTTTTTAGAGTGAGAAGTTCGAGGGCGTGGGCCAGAGGAGCAGCTCCCAGGACTTACACACGTCAACGAACTTATCTGAACAGCGTTCTGTATCTGCATCTAACATCATGGAAAGATTGTGCTTTCGGCTATAACCTCCATCGACTGTCTGTTATAGTATGCCTAACCATGCATTCTATTCCTCCATCGTCGTATTCTAATGTTGTACGAGTAAGGAAGACACGCCAACCTTGTGCCTCATGTGCGGTGACCACGCCCGAACCGAACCCTCCCTCCTTTATCATGAAACTTATGTGAAAAGTCTGCCTAAACGCCAACCAATGTATCACACAACCCGTCTATAACTTAGACTAGATGTCCTCGCCCGAACGCTTCGGGGAGACGCCTAGTATCCCGCAGGACGGCCCTGGTTCTGGTTATTCGTCGCCTGAGGCTGCGACCCAGCAGTGTTTGTCGCCTGAGGCTGCGACCCAGCCGTGTTCGTCGCCTGGGCGTGGGCCAGGTTCCTCGACACGCTGGCTCCCCGTTGTCTCGAGCCCGAAGCTACTCCCGACGTACCGGACGACCCAGAGACTCCAGTGGTTCCAGAAGGGAGGGGTTGGAGGGCGTATGCCTCTTGAATAGTTGGGATGGCAGGGTGAGCCGACGACGACGGTGGGCTATACGTGCTTGATGTCGGGTAGACCGAGTATCCCGCGGCAGCCGGGTTGCCAGGCTGCGACACGCCTCCGTAGACATGCTGTCCTATCACCGACGACTGCTGCGGCTGCATCTGGGCAGGCTGCGCGAGCCCGCTCTCGACGTCAAAGGAGAGGGCACGCGACGGCTTGGACTGCGTGAGCGTAACCTCGGGCAGGCTATCCCCTAAAGCCGCAGGCGGCAGACCCTCGCCGGGCTTGCGGCGGCCGCGCGTAGTGTTGCGGTCGAGCGTGAGCTGGCTCCGAACCGTCTCAATGTCGTGCGACCGCTTGCGCTCCACCGACGGGTCGCGGGAGTTGAGCGTGTTATCGTATCCCCAGTCGTCGACCGCGTCGGCCACGGGATCACGCTGGTTCAGGTTCTCGGCGGCCTTTTGCTCGGCAACCTTGGCACCGTGCTTGCTGGCCGTGGAACCGGAGCGGACCGGGTTGGTCGGTACCAACCGCTTCTTTTCCTTTTCCTCGTCCGCCTTCGCCCGGGCTTGGACGGCGTAGCTGTCATCGACGGCAACGCTGTATGCAGGGTTGGTGGGCCCACCAAGCGCTTCGCCGCCGCCACCAGGAGCGTAGATGGGGATGCGCTTAAGGGCCAGGGCGAGAGCGCACATGAACTTGGAGCGACGGGCACAGCGGACGGCCTCGTTGTGCCAGTTAGACTTGTGCTTAATCGTGATCCTAAGGTTAAGCTTGTCCAGGTCACCGACGCCACCGACGCTGACGGTGACATCCGGCTGGAAGTCTCTCGAATTCTCGGGCGACCGCACGAACTTCTCCATCTCTACGCGCAAGAGTTCCAGGTCTTCAAACGAGGTGTCGAAGGATACGTTGACCTCGATGAGTTCCTTCATCGCTTTGCTCCGCGTAACGTTCTCAATCCAAAGGTTGTTCAAGGCGATGTTCGGCACCTGCACCACCTGCATCTTGTCGATGCGGGTAAAGACGGTGTAGAGCAGAGAGATTCTCTCTACAATCATCTGCTGCTTCTCAGGACCCTGGATATCGACCCGGTCGCCGACATCGTACGGATGCTTGACGAATAGGAAAATACAGGAACCCAAGAACTCTTGGCAGGTCACGGCGAAGACGAAAGACAGCGAGAGCAGCGTTGTTCCAGCCGTAGCCAAGGACGTGACGTAACTGCTCTGGAAGCAGACCACTGGATAAAAACAGTGTCAGCCGTAGCCGTTTCGAATATGGGTGTCGCGGGGAGACTTACAGAAGATGAAAATCACAATGAGCAGCACAACGAACATGAGGATCTGGTCAAAGACAGCCAATGCTTGGCTGATGTCCTTCATGCTGCTGGCAATAGCCTTCCTCTCTTTGCTGATATCAACGACCTTCCGGATCATCTCTTCCAAGCTAATGTCTCCATTGCCGTCGGCGTCCATGGCAGCAAAACACTCTTCGGCTTCATCTTTATGCTGGGGCCCCAAGACCTCGACGATGTCGTCAAGGGTCAGAGCTTGGCTGCCTTCGACAACGAATGACATCCAGATTCTGCGGGCGAGAGCCTCAGAACTGCGAGCCTTCTCAAGGGCCTCGATGACAATCGAGTGAGCCGAGTTCGGGTTGAAGACATTCTTTCCAGTGATCTCAGAGGCCAGGTTCCCGAAGATGGAGGTGATCTTGTCACCGAAGCGGCCGACATCACCGATGAGCCTCATAGGGGTAGCAGAACCGCCCCTCTTATGGGCCCGCTTGCCTTTAGTGAGCAGCATCTCGATACTATCGTTAATGACATAGTCCTCGTCGGCAAACTCCGGGCAGTACATTGGGAACAGGGTCCGAGAGGCGTCGTACAGCAGGCCAAGCAGCGCGATCTCATGCTTGGAATCCCTGATGCGGTTGTAGAAGGACCTCTGGTGATAGCCTATGCTGATGAGCTGCACAATGGCCTTTTCTGCCAGCAGCACGGCCGACGAGAGGAACAGAGACAACAGGATCGTCTTCAGGGTCTTGACCCATTCGAACGCGTCGTCCGTGAACAGGTATTTGAAGGTGAGCCAGGATGCCAGGCCCCAGAAGAAGAGAGACAGGGGAATCTCCAGGGCGCGGAGGACCGAGGCGTACTTGCGGGTGCCCGAGCTGACGACGCCGCAGAAGAACATGAAGATTGGCGGAAGCAGATGGGCCACGATCTTGCCGATCCAGAGGGATAGCCAGGCGACCTCGATCCAGACGAACAGCGAGAACAGACTGGGACCGCGCTGCTTCAGTGTGCCGTCGGGGTTGTGGATGTCGCCCAGGGTGACACGGTCCTTGGCCGCCCTGCCGTCTTTGGTCGGCTCGCCAGTGATGGGAAGGATGACCAAGGGAACAGCAAGCAGAATGGCGACAGGGACGACATAGACAAGGTAGCGCGTGATGACGGAGAATCCGATGATCTTGTTGTATAGTCTGCCCATGACGTTGAGCCTCTCGGAGCTGCCAGTGCCCTGTCTCTGCATGTCCTTCTGGACCCTCCTCCTGCCCGCCGCCACGCTGCGGTGGTGGAAAAGCCCCCGCTTCTCACCGGTGCCGTCATCTTCGGAGCTGTGCGAGGTATCAAAAGTCTGGTTTGGCCTGCGGGCTCCCCCACTGCTCGCATTGCTCTGAATGTTCCTGAGAGGTATGTCGGCCATGTCGGTTTCGGGGAGGTTTGACTGGGTGTTGCCCAGGGGCATGAAGCCCTTGTACGAGGGCGAGCGAGGTGATAAGGGAGGCATAATGTATGCTTGCCAATTGCTGATCCAGGATCAGCTCCGACAGATTGTGTCCAGTTCTGGGAATGCTCGAGTGTCGATCTGGGCCGGCGGTACTGCGGGGGATGAAACACGCGAGCAGATGATATGTCGGATTCTCTAGAGTATAGGCACCTGGATGGGCGAAGACCAGCTTCTGTGTCGCTTGCAACGCGGAAGCTGGAAATAGAAACCGTTGTCTATAAGTACGCGCCCAGAGGCTGAGGTCCTAGGGAAAACGAAGGGACAAAGAGATTCGTGGCCGGCGATAGTCGATCAAGCCTTACGAAACCGCTTCGTAAAACGAAAGCACCTAGGGGGGTACCTTAGGTAGAGATTCTGTAACGAGAGACAGAGAGAAAGCTGCTGGGAAACAAAGCGATAGAACCGGTCGCCAAAGCCAGAGATGTCAAACTCCTACTCGGCTTTGATGAAATGGGGAGAATACAGAAGGAGGGGGAGAGACCGAGAGGACAAAATCATCCCAACTTGATCTTCTAGATCTTCGAATTGAGGGCGCGATGACGGGTGGTCCTGGAATTTCGGTCCCACTTCCACCGCCCTTCAATTCAGGGGTGCAGAACCCGCCCGTTGAGCAGCAGCGGACCCGGTTTCAGAGCGACACCTTCAGGGACCAATTAGCTCTATAGTACGGTATGGATAGCGGGTACTGAGCCCTGTAGGCGATCGCGGGAAGCCAATTGCTTGCTAAATTTGTCCATCCTTGGCCTTCGGTGCCCTTGAAACACTCGGCGCCCGCTTACACGTACTGTTTACACAGCCCGCCACTGGACCCCACCATTGACCACCTCAGCACAGCTGGCAGCGAAAAGTCTTCAAGCGAGAATTTGCACGAAGCACTGAGGTGCCGCTGTGGTACGGAGCATACTTGGTTGAACTTAGCGAACCATCAACATCATATTCCTCCACCTGGAAGTCTAGAAACAATTCGGCAAGAAATCCCCAGTCCCTCGATATGCCAGGACGTGAGGACAAAGCCAAGGCATCCTGCCAGCAGGCTGGACCCGGTGGAGATGACAACGACGTCAGTTTTCCATATTCCAGTCGATCGAGATCCATCGTTCCAACTCCACCAGCTTACCATATTCGATCAGTCCCCGAAAAACTGACTCAATGTGGATACTTGTGAAGAATGCCGCGGATGTTTCCATCACCCCAAACCGAACGCGCAGGTCAGGGCAGCCAGGCAGCGTACGAAAGCACACGAGCAACGCGCCATGGTTGTGGGCACTCGTCTCTGGCGATCAGGTTTATCAACTTGCTCATACAGGGCACAGTGAGGACACTAAATACACGCTGCATTCGGCCTGTGATACTAGCTGGCTATCACTATCAAAGACGCGTAGAGGTATGATGCCATTCGTCGTTCAACAAACCTGACACAGCCAGCTCGCCGTAAAGGGGATATCTCGCCGAGCTGAAAAAAGTCTGAACTCGTATCCAGCATCCGCTATGCGTATGCTGACGAAAGACACTGCGGATGACGGAAAGCCAATCTCCTGAAAGCCTCGGGCTCTGGTCCAAGTGATTGAGGCCTCGCTCGCACGAAGAATAGTTATGGTGTTCGCGGAGGCATATGCCTCCATTGGTACTTTCTTTAGACGTCCATCTCATGGCCTGCATCCTGACTACCTGGGCTTCTCCGTCATGACTCGGAAGGTTTGACCCTGAAAGCTTATTTAGATTTTCGGAATCCGGGGGAAAGGGGCAGTAATGCAACCTCGGAGCCTAGTCATGAACTTGCATCGTACCCATCGATTGATCACATGAGCCGGAGAACGAGCAGGGGCCGGTCTGTGGTCGGCGCCGACCTCACAGCGGAGGTCGGTGTGACTCGGCCCCACATGTCCGGATGGCCATAGCTCCTGTCCACTCAATTCTGAGCTCCTCTTTTTAGCTTCAAGTGGTCTGACTGACGTTGCACGGCCAGCGCCAGCGACAATTGTCTAGCTTCACCCGCGAAGGAGACACAAGGAAATGTTCCAGGAGGATAGCACTATCCAACACCATATCAGAAAATGAAGCTCTCGCGCAGGCCCCTCACTTGCCTAGAGTGCATCGTCTCCCGCCCTCGCCCGCGGCACACCCCAACCCGCCAGCTTCACCACTCCTCCCCCCTGCGACAAGCAGCCTCGATAACCGACCCCAACCTCCAGGAACGCCCCGCCATCGCCCCAAAGACCGTGATCGACATCAAGCACATCCGCCAGAACCCCGAGCTCTACGAGCAGAACTGCCTCGAGCGCAACTACGCCTCCCAGTCCTCTTTTCCCTACCGCATCAACGACCTACACGCCCAATGGCAGGAGCGGCAACGCTCCGCGCGCGTCCTCCGTGAGCGCTCCAACGTCCTCCGCCGCGAGCTCGCCAACCCGGCCGCCTCGGCCGACGACGTGGCCGACGAGTCGCTGCGCGGCAAGCCCCGCGACGCCATCCTCGCCGAGGCGCGGGAGCTGAAGGAGCAGCTCTCCCGCTTCGAGGCCGAGGAGGAGGCGCTCACGTCGGAGATGCAGAGCCTCGCCGCCTCGCTGCCGAACCTGACGAGCGAGCGGACGCCGCGGGGCGGGGAGCCCGAGGTACTGAGCTATATCGGCTCGCACCCGGAGACGCAGAAGAGCTCCTCCGACAGGGTGTGGAGGAGCCACGTGCACGTCGGCGCCGAGCTCGGCATACTCGACTTCGCCGCCTCGGCGACGGTGAGCGGGTGGGGGTGGTACTACCTTCTCGGCGCCGCCGCGCAGCTCGAGCAGGCGCTCGTGTCGTACGCGCTGGCGACGGCGTCGCGCGCCGGCTGGACGCAGGTCAGCCCGCCGAGCGTGGTGTACGGGCACATCGCCTCGGCGTGCGGGTTCCGGCCGCGCGACGCCAACGGCGAGCAGCAGGTCTACGCGCTGGCGCAGAGCGAGGCCGACAGGGCCCGCGGGAGGCCGGAGCTAGTACTCGCCGGCACCGCAGAGATTCCGCTCGCGGGCATGAAGGCCGAGGCGGAGCTGGACGCGGACCACCTGCCGCTGAAGCGGGTCGCCGTGTCGCGGTGCTACCGTGCCGAGGCGGGCGCGCGGGGCGTCGACACCAAGGGCCTGTACCGTGTCCACGAGTTTACCAAGGTGGAGATGTTCGCCTGGACGGCGCCGGATATGGATGCTACCGAGGAGGTGTTCGATGAGATGGTCGATCTGCAGACGGATATCCTGCATGGTCTTGGACTGCACTGCCGCGTGCTGGAGATGCCGAGCGCCGATCTGGGCGCGTCGGCCTACCGCAAGGTTGATGTTGAGACCTACTTCCCGAGCAGGAGGGATCGCAACGATGGCTGGGGCGAGGTGACGAGTGCTAGCATATGCACCGACTACCAGACGCGCCGGTTGGCGACGAGGGTGCGTCTTGACGGGAAGATGACATATCCTTGGACAGTTAATGGTACGGCTATGGCCGTGCCGAGGGTGCTGGCTGCGATACTGGAGAACGGCTGGGATGAGAACGAGATGACTGTCACGATTCCGCCGGTTTTGAGGCCGTGGATGGATGGGATGGAGGTCATCGGGCCTGCGAAGCGTAATGGCTAAACAACCAGGATAGGAGGGAGCTTAGGGTCTGGTACCACGGCTCAGACATTGTTCCCGTCGCTGCGCCTTATCATCGCGGAACGCCTTACACGTTAGCAGCACTTGCTGTACATCGTGCCATGGCTGATCCCGGTTGACCATCCTCCGTACTGAGTGCCAGACGTGATACGGTCTCGGTCTCTCCCTTTCCCGACTCTGCAGGCGTATGTTTTATTTTTTGTATCAACCAAAGTTCTATACCACGCAGGCGTCTGTGACATCCCTGATGTTTAACAAGCATTACACCCATCCAAATGTTGCTAGCCCTCCTCACGAAGCGCAAGAACGTCTTGGAAAGCGTACAGCTGAAGTACCTCGAGCGGAGCTGGGAAGCCCACGGTAGCAGTGTTTACATGGATAGCGTGAGTAGGCTTGAACCGGAATGGCCTCAAACGATGTTCCAGCGTGCTATGAACGTGCTACGCCGTGAGCCGAGCAAAACTGTAGAAACACAAAAACAGACATGACACAGGAATAACCCCGTTGACCTGGAAACGCCAAAGGTGATACTTCCGAAACACGTCTCGCGGCATTCCAGTATAAACTTTCAGTCCCGAACGCCACCGATGTTATCCTCTTCTTCCTTGCCGACAGAGGGCTCCTGCGAACTAGAAAGCCGCGACCTATTGGCTCCCTCAAGCCTCAGATTCAACTGCTCTAGCCTCTCGGCCACTTCGGATTCCATTCCGTCGCCATAACATCCCTTGCCCCTTCTGCGAGCGTTGGCTCACTCCTCTGCTTCCAATCAGGCCTCTAGCGATGCGAAGGCGGCTTGGCGAGCATGAGATTGACGCTCTCGCGCGCATTCTGCGTGGCCCAGACACTATCCCGGCCGCCGCGCCTCCACTCATCCCCGGCAGCGTCCTCGCCTCCGCCCCGCGTGGCCTCGCCCATGATGACCTCGATGTCCCTCTTCTGCGAGCTCAACCAGTGCCTTATAAAGTTGGCCGGATCGGTCGCCATGGACGTGAAGAAGGTGTGCTTGGCCTTGGACGCCGAGATGCCCTGGACGAGCAGAGCCAGCTGGTCATCCAGCGCAGCCACCTCCTTCAGCGTCCCCGCGAACTGCGGGTTCTGGATGAAGTCCGTCTTCTCCTTCGCTGGCTCGTTGACCAGCACGCGGATGTCGTAGATGGTGGGCTGCGGGTCCTTGTGGAACTCCTCATCTACACGGATGGTGTAGGGGAGCTTGATGGGCGCGAGGGGCTTTAGATGCGGCACTACATATTCATTGAGCGCGGGGATGTAACCCGCGTCTCGATTTATGACCTGCTTGGAGTCAGAGTCGTCGGTCGCGTGAGTATTGCTAGGGGGACATACCTTGCGTAGCAGCTCGTCACAGCGAAAGTTGCGCTTCTCCTCGTCCTCCTGGAGGTTCATAAGCTTGATGTACTCCCACAAGCCCATGGTAGCTTCCTGCCTCGTCGCCTCACGCATGTCGATGACATCCGCGAGTTCAGGGCTGACCTCGAACCTGTCATCCTCATGTCGGAAGAGGTTGATCGTGATATTCTGGTTCTCGTCGCCGTTTCGCTTGAATGTAAGCTCGTCAAAGTCGGCAGCGGCCGGCAGGTTAGATGAAGCCGGCGTCTTATCGGGCTTCTTCCACTCTATGCCCGTGTCGATGCCCGGGATAGCCCTCCTCCGATCGAAATCAACCGTCAGGGCTTTGAAGAAGTGCGAGAAACGATAGCGCTGCCCTGGCTTGGCCGAAGTTGGCTTCTGTTGCTTCGCTTTTGCGGCTGCGTTCTCTGCATCTGTGTCCATCTTGTCGCCGCTGTCGGCATCTTCACCCGTCCGCTGCTCATCGTCCTGGTCCACGTCGTCTTCCTCATCTAGCAGCCGACCCTCGATCTTCACGCGGTACGACGATTCGAGGCTCGTGGGGAAGTCGAAGGAATCGAGGGAGAGCGAGTTTTTGGCCTGCCATGGCTGGTCGTCGACGGTATTCGTGATCCAAATGCGCAGCGTTTTGTAGCGCTGCCATGTACCAGTTAGCGATTTGATGATGATGATGATGTCAAGGGATGACACACACCAGGAGAAAGCCTACCTTGGGTGTCCGGGCCATCGAGTCGATGATATCCAGCCGCTTGCGAGTCATCGTGGCATCCAGACGACGCTCAAAGTCTCGCAGCTCCCTGTACCGCTGTGCGCCGTCGCCAATGATGCACTCGTCGATGCCATCGGGCATCGACTTGTCCGTCGGCTTGCGGCTCTTGCGCTTGGCCAGGTCGGCAGCTTGGGCCGCATGCTGTTGCGCCATCTGGTTCTGGTTCATGGGCACTGGAGGGTGCGGGCCGGCGGGGACCATGCCGGGGCCTGGGAGCGTACGAATGTGAGTAGTGCGAACAGAACAGTGAGACGAGAGAGCACAGGGCAGGGTCCGTATATATAGTGTGGTCATACAAAGTGGGATAGGCAATCCAGGGTTGTGACAGACAGGGAGAACAGGACAGGAAGGAGAAGGACGACAGTGGTGATGAAGAATGAGCTTCTTTCACCCAAGATACGACATGACATGAAAGCAAATATGGAGCGGAGCGTTGAAGTAAGCTTTTGAAACTAACCTATCGGTCGTCGGGCATTTGGATTCATATGGTGACCCGGTCTTGGGCCAGGGCCCGGTTGCTGCTGTGCGTAACGAGGATGGTATTGCGCCTGCATTTTGTTCTGAACTCGTGGTCGAATCGGCCGGCGCCGCGAAAGGTGACCACCTTAGTGCTGTGCGATGATGGGCGACGGTTCTAATTGCCCTTGGTAGCGCCGTCCTTGATGGGGTAGGAAAGTTCTTGGGTAACGCGTCAATCGCGTCCGGATACGCCTGCCGTCGAGTTGTGGAGTTCAAAGTTCAATTGTTTGCGATCGCAAAACGATGGCCGGGATAAAATCCACATCAGGTCCACGGTACATAGGGAGATTCGCGTACCAGGTATTGAGTACTTCTTATAACTGGGTTCAGCCTAGGATTCCCTAGTACTGTCTACCTAACATCTACGTGAAAAGCTTGGCGTCAGTCGGCAATAACAATTTGCCATTTGCACGTGATGCCCCTTGTGGTTACCACCTGCCAGCGGCTGGGCGAAAGGCATATCAATCTGCGCTTGATGTACGGAAGGCAACCTACCTACCTTACTCAAAGTGACTTCGGATCTCGGGGAATTGGGAACAAAGGCTATCTCAGAATCCATGACATAGTTCAATTGACGCAAGCATACATACATATATGCTCCTAGTACGCCAGCGCTCGCAAGTAAATGCTGATTAAAAGGTAGTAGTAGACAACGCCCCCAGTCCACCTCGCATGGACCCCTGGATTCAATAAAAGAGAAGAGTGGATAGAATGACGAGGACGGCCCTGCTGTCTATGCCTCTGAAATGACGCGAAGCCCCGTCCTTGAATCACTGAAACGAAAAGCACCGCAATCAGGGCATGATGAGTGCATTCCTAGGCCAAGATACGTCGTGAACATGATGAAAATGGTATCAAAAGGCAGCCCCAAGACCGTTCTTCGACTGCCTTTTGCTGAACCTGTTCCGCTTCACGTTCGTTTCGTCCAGGCTCGCCTGGCTCTTGGTAAGCTGGTTCCGCCCGGATCTGTCGCTGACACTGAACCCCTCGGGGAAGGTCGCACGACCTCCCAGAGTGCTTGACGGGCTCGACATGGACGACGACATATCCCCAAACCCGTTCTCGCTTCCGTACGAGGCTCCGCTAAAAGACATGGACAGATCCTTTGCCCGCTGAAGAGCCTCTATCCACTCGTCTGCCGAGAATCTAGCGTCGGCCGACGACGACTTGGGTTCTTCAAATGTGTAGTGAATCCCGCCCTGTCGTAGAAAGCGTCAGTACCGGTAGTTCTTGTTTAGCCGCCGCCGATCCGGGTGCAACTTACCGTGTCGACACACCAAACCGTCTGGCCCTTAGCATCGATCTGGGTCCGCCACGCGCAATCTGGCGCAAGAAGGGATATTTCCTGCTTCGTCCTCTTCTCCTCGCCACCTGCTGGCGCAAGCACTATGCGTCCGCTCGACGTGACCATCACCAGGCGTTGCCGCTTTTTCGTCGTGCTGCCACCGAAGAAGCGTGAGAGCTTCTTATGACCCTCGCCGTGCTCTCCCTTTCCGTGCGGACTGTTTGGGATTGGCGACGATATCACCATCAAGTCTCCCAGCTTCAGTATCCTCTCATTATTCCTCGTCAAGACAGGCGACCATTCGATGTCCAGTTGCGTTGGAGGGGGAAGCTCTGTGATGATCCGGCTTGGTCCTGGCCTTTGGCCGTTTGACGGCTGCTGTTGCTGTTGGGCTGGGGGTTGTTGAGCCCTGGGATTCGGTACCGGCTTGGAAGCAATGCCTGACATCCCATTAAGCTGTATGACATTTGCCTCCTGCGTTGGTGGAACGTAGGGCCGGAGTCTAGGCGCCTTCATCCTCCATAGTTCCTTTCCCCAGGGATGCCCGTCGAAGAACTCGTGGTTTTTGATATGTTCCACTGTCAGCCGCCGGGCCGGATCGAGGACCAGGCACCGCTCGACGAGGTCCCGAGCAGCCGGGGGAAATCCTTCAGGGAATGTGTAGTCCAGATTCACGATCTTCTGAAATGTTAGGTATTCCGAGCCACCCTTGAAAGGCGGTCTTCCCGCAAGCAGCTGGTATATTATGCACCCGAACGCCCAGAGATCACTGGGCTTGCCCGCCGACTTGTCGGTCAGCAACTCTGGGCTGACGTACTCGGCAGTCCCTACGAACGAGGCAGCACGTCGGCTGGTACCGTTGTCTTGCCCCATGTCTTGGGGCGTGTTTACTTCTGCCTGTGGCCTCGGGTCCCTTGGGTCCGGTAGGAGCTTTGCCGTACCAAAGTCGGTGATCTTGATGTGCATCTGGTCGTCCAGCAAGACATTCTCCGGCTTCAGATCGCGATGGATGACGCCTCTTGAGTGCATGTACTCTATCGCGTCCAGTATCTGCGCGCCGTAGAACCGCGTGCACTCGACGTCGAAGGTGCCCGTCTTCTTCAGGACGCCCAGGAGCTCGCCACCGTTGCAGAGATCCAACACATAGTAGAGCGAGGTTTCGTCTTGGAAAGTGTAGTATAATCGCACAATGCCCGGGTGTTCGGTCAGTCGGTTTAGTGTGTTCTTCTCGATGTTGACGTATTTGATCTTCTTCTCCTTTATGATATGCTTCTTTTCGAGCACCTTGACGGCGTATTCCCTCAGTGTCTGTCGGTCTGTGGCGAGATACACCGTGCTGTATGAGCCTTCTCCAAGCACCCGTCCAAAGTTGAAATCCCGAACACCCTTCTTGACGGGCTTCAGCACTGTCCTGCCTTCGGCGTCCACCTCCTTTCTCACGCCAACCGCCGCACCCCTGTCTTTCCATTCCTCGCTGCTCGCAAGAGGGCCCGCATCGGGGTTGAAGTTGTTGTTGCTGCTGGGAGCAGCATGTGGTATGCCGGGTATCGATGCGTATCCACCACCCATTCCTTTCGAACTCCTCCTCGGCGGCATATGGCCGGCCGGTGGACCACCGCCGGCCGGAAGCGCGACCTGCCGAACTGCGTTGTACGAGCGACTCGAGTCTCGGGAGGGTACCTGAGCCTGCTGCTGGCCGAGGCCTGATCTCGAGTCACTTCTGGTCGGCATTCCGTAAATCGACGATCGTGATGGCTCGGCTCGTAGGTGAGCGGGAAGCTCCTGCCTACTTGGTGCTTCTTCCAGGTTCGCCGCGTAGTTGGCCGCGTTCTGGGACGATATCATCGCGCTCGTTGCAGGAGATCGCGATGTATTCGATGTAGACGGCGAGTTCGCCTGATACGGTGGCGCGTATTGAGCGTGGAGGTATGTGTCCGAGACGGGAGCGGCACCTGCCTGACCGCCCTGACGTTGGGTGTCGTAGGGGTTCGGTTGGGTGTTTCTTGAGGCCGACGAGGATCCGAGCTGCGGATATAAGGGGGACGGGGGAAAACCAGGAGGCTCATCACCCGGAGTCAAGGGGGAAGGCTCCGGGAGACGTGCGCTGTCCGAGGTATCGATGCGTGGTTCTTCCGGCGCTAGGGAAGCCTCGCGCGATGGGCCGGGTGATGATGTGTCGTCCGGGTTCGCGATCCGGAGCCCTCCAAAGGCGCTGGATAAGCTGAGGTCGCCATTCATGGCTACCGAAAGCGCCCAACGCGGGACTTGGAACCGCCACGACAAGGGCAGGACAGGGTATAGTTCGGTTGAAGGGGTGCTAAGGGCGGTCGAGGACCGGCATGCGGCAGGCTGCCAGGAGAAGCATTAGCTGCTCAGCTATGATGACGCAAAAGTGTGAGAGATGATCGGTCGGACGATTGCGTTGCTAGCTTCGGTCGTACGCCCGGTGGGTAGAGTCCTAGCACTAGGTGTAGACGTAGGTAGTGGACGAGGATGAGACGTTTGTAACCGAATCGGTGAGGACTGGATGGGTTCGGTGGTGATGGTGGGCAGTGGGCACGGTCCCAGGGTCGTTTCTCCAGCTTTCATTCGAGCGTGGTTCGAATTGGAGACCGCCCCATGTGCAAGGTAAGGTACCTCCGTACAAAGGTGCAGGTACCTGCCCTTGGCAATTGTCTCTCTGCTTTTCCCTTTGATGTCCTGTTCGCGGCACCTCGGAATTCGGAGCGGCGTGCACCGGAGAGCTGCGAAAGCGTTGAGGGGAATGAAAGGCCACTGATCTCCTTCAACGGCAAGTCCGGTCCATGGCAGTTATTGATGCTGCTGCGTAGTAATGTGCGTGCGTGTCTGTACCTTGGTGCGTGCACAACCTCAAACAACTGACATACAAACAGTTGGGGCGGTCAGCGATTGAATTAACACTCCAACAGATCAGCAGTGAGTGGGGCACCCTCTCTTTCCGCGCCTTGCCTACGAATACTTGTTCGTACTCAAGTCTAAGTCCAATGTCTGGATTGCATCTACTGTAATGGTACGTGGTAAGGTAAGGTAGCTTGTTACTTGCTGTGGAAACAGCGGCCTTGATATTTCTGCGGCAGGGCAACGTCTTTGCTCAGCTGATGCCAGTGCCTTCCGGACTTCCAGAATGGAGCTCTCGACGACTGTTGGGCAGGAGTTACCCAGGTAGTTTCTCATGGACGCAATGAAGACTTCAACAAGTTGACACTGAGGTTGCCAGGAGAGGCAGTCGCAGGGGATCTGTTGCCGTTTCTTTAGTTCATGAAAGCCATGACTACCATTCTCTACCAGTGTTTGTCGCGGCATACAACGAGCAAATATACAAGCTTTTACCGGAAGCTGCCTGCTTCTGCATCCGCCGCGCTCACATCCAAGTCATGCCCAGTATACAGTATAAGGATCGCCACTGAGTCGATATATTGCAAGACAACCGGCCAACATGCTGCGGCTCCAACCGACCGCCATCACGTTGACTGCTGGCGAGGTCAAGGACGCCGAAACCCGCCGGCGGTTCAGGAGACACCTCAGAGCAGCTGATGCTCAGCAAAGTCTGGAGCGGAAGCACATGGAACAGAAGCAGGAGATTCCACCTAGGGGACCCTCGCCGTCGACATCAGCGCCTCAGAATAAGGATGGACCAGAGCCAGCCGCCGGGCAACGGCCAGGAGGGGTGCTGACGAGCTCTCCCCCACAGTCTCCAGTGTTGCCAGCTCCGCAAGCGGCAGCAGAGCATCAAATGGCTTCACCGGAAGGCCGCGATAGACAGGCAAGCGACGACCAACTAGCCAGAGCCATTCATGAGCCGTCCCACCTGGTTCCGCGTCTGCTGGCCATGACCCCTAGGCGGTTGCCACCTGCTCTTCTCTCAGCAAGCTCTCAGCGCCGAGGCGCTGGTCACGGACGTCTAGACGTGGACTCGACTTTCCCAAGGATTGGCTTTCCATCCCAAGCTCACGGAGACAATGCTGTTGGTTTGGGCGGAGAGTCGCAGACCACTCAACAAGTCAGAGCTCCAGGATTGCTCCTGCCGGGCGAGACGAGCCCAACATTACCGCCGCCCTTCTCGCACACCCCTCGCCAAGTTACCCGAGACTTTGATGCGGCGATGGTGAGTAAAGCTGTCGTTGCCAAACAGCGGCATCGTACGCCCCAGCTAACCACCGTGACAGCCTATCGATACTGTCGAGAATTCAGATTCAGAGGAAGAGTCTCTGGAATATGGCACCACACGAACGATACCTCCCAGGACGCCCGTCCGACGGTCCTCCCTGAGGGCAACACCTACCCACCAGGCAGCAACAGACAACGAGGTGAGCATCATCTGCCGCTGATTAGTCCACTACTGAACCAGATGGATGCACAGGGCGATGGAGGTAGGACAAGAGAAACTAGCCATAGACACACCCGTTCCAGAAGGGTACAGTCGTCGACCAGACGAAGGAGCAATGGTATCCCTAGCATGCCGAGTGCTTCCAGCGACAATGGCCAAGCCGAAGCCTCGTACTCGTCCCCGACCCGCAGAATGGCCCGGCTCCAGATCTACAACGACTCCCTGCCGCCTTGGGCACAACCCGAGACACCGCAGAACCTCCCTGAAGCTCGACATCAGAGTTATCTGCGCGGCTCATACACAGTCCCGGCGAGGCGCGGGTCTCCTTTCGATATACCAACACCGACGACAACAAGCAGGCGCAGGCAGACTGGTTCCGGACTGAACCCCAGTCCAGCTGGACTGCAGACGCCGGGTTTCCTTGGCTTGTATGGCGGCATCGAAAATACCGACGATGTCCAACTATTCGAGCAAGCCCAGAGGGGGTTCCAGGAATAGCTCATCGTCGGTGTTGTGGGGTTGCAACTCGCCACATGGCAAAGAATAGGCTCCATCGTTGGAATGCATGGGAATTGACTGAAACGCGCCAGCACCACTACCACAAGAGGAGAGAATATCCATATTCCACAAAACACTACCGCACCTGTACACGTAGGACTCGGTGTGATTCAACAGCGGATGTCAGCATTGTTGGAAGTTCAAGCAGAGCAATAGGAATCCTGCACTACGTCTCGAGGTGCAATTTGTGCACAATTCCTGCATTTGTGCTCAAGTTGTGCCACAACTTATCTATGAAAGGTGATCGATCCATGTACGTATGTGCAGTACAGTGTTACTCCGTCGTAATGGATGTTTGAGCACTGTCCAACCTGAGGCATCTTCGGCACAGAGGCAAGAGCTTTTTGCCGGACTGGCCGACGCATTGAAGGGAAACTCTTTTTGGGGTGGCTCGAGCGGTGGCCGTTGTCTTGGCGAGCAGAGCATTTTTCGCTCTAACTCAATCGAGCTAGAGCGGTCTCTCGACGGAGAAGGCAAGGAAGGCTGCGTCCGGAAAGACCAGGGTGACCCACTCTCGGCTGCGAGTCATCTGCTGGCGAATCAGATTTGCTGACCTGCGGGAGAGCCACGAGACAGGGATTAGCGGTTTGTAGATCTGGCCAACCACAGCGGCCGATCCGTGGGCTAGCCATGGCGCCAGCTTCCCCACATCTCAATGGCAGAAGGCTCCCATCAGCTGCGGCAGCGGCAGGACGCCTTCCTTCCTTTGTCGTGCGGCGCGCACCTCTGCGCCCACACTTCGTTCTTTCCCTGCCTTTCCTGCCGCTTATCTCCTTGTGTGCTTCCTCACGAACACATATTAACCTCCTCATCCCCATAAATCAATACATGGGGCTCCTCTCCCAACCTTGAGCTCCTCCCCCAACCTTGAGCTCCTCCCCCAACCTTTCCAAACCTCAAGCCCGGCCGACCAACTGCCGTCGTACCTTCCCCTGACGCCCTCCTCGTTCTTAACTTCATCACTCTACTATCTATTATTCTCACCATCCCTTCCATCAACGTCGTCAATTGGTCTCCTCGTCACTCATCTCACCTTCAACCTCTCTTGTAGAAGACCCTACCCTCGCACTCTTCCATCAGCGCCCCCATTCCATGCCGTCTGTCAGTTGACTTGGCTTCGTATCGCCTCGCCCTTAGACCTCCTTGACACCACAAAACCCTACACTACACTACACTACACTGACCTGACCCTGACCGCAGAAGCAGGAGCCCAATCGCGTCTCTGACCAGTGTCACAGTCACGCGTGTATCATCTAACCCTCACCTGCATTATCTCTAGTGCCGCCACGTCTACATTCACAATGGCGTCGTTCAGAAGCTTCACTTCCTCGCCAGTTCTTACCATGCCGGCGCCTTCTGTCCATCAGACTCTGTTCGACAGACCGAGCTATGCTTCCCATCCTCCGTCGTTCGGTCAATTCAGTTCGTGGTCAAACACACCACTTCCCAACACGTCTCTGGCCGCTGGCCGCAAACGCTCAAGAGATGAGGCGGCAGTCAACCTCGACCCTCCCGAGAAGCTCGTCGAGCCTCCAGTCATCCAGGAGGCCGAAGATGAGTGGGAGTACGGTCCCGGCATGACCTTGATCAAGCGCACCACCAAGTACGTCGCCGACGCGGGCAGCCAGTCCGGCACATGGGTCGAGGAGAAGGCGGCCGAAGAGCAGGCGCGCAAGACCGAAGCTGCCCACCTCGCCCAGCAACAACTCTCCCAACAGCGGCCGTCTCTGAGGAGCCACAAGTCTCAACGGCTTGAGATGACGCCAAGCCTGTCGCCTGTCGACGCACAGGACAGCCGATCCAGCCCGACACCCAACCTCGTCAATCCCATGGCCTCGTCTTCCGACTCGCTGGCCCAGCCGGTCATCGACGACTTCACCCTCCATCTCGGCATTGGCTGGAGCCGCGTCAGCGAGGACGAAGGCATTCAGGCTGCTGCACGCGGATGGGCGCGCTACATTGAGAATCACTATCCTGTCACCAATGCCAGGATTCGACTCGAAAGCCGTGGACTGCAATCCTACCTGGTCGAAGCTGACCAGGGCTTCTTCCTCTTCGCCGAGAACCTGCGCCAAGGTCGGCTCGTGGCCACCCATGTCGAACGTGCCATTCATAACCTCAAGACGTCACCTCCCACCTTTGACGGCGCGCATACCATGGAAGCCGCAGAGACTGGAACGCCAATGCCTTCTGATACGCACCCGCACTCATCCGACTCTCTCACCCAAAGTATTCCGACTACACACTCGACCGATATTGACATGAACTGAATTGATTTGGCCTATGGGATCTGGCGTTGTGTAGGCTTGGCTCTATTCGGACAGGGCTCTGGTAGGCAGGCTGGACTGGCAGGCAGACCGGGCGCTGATTTGCGACAACACGGTTTCGGTAACGGGTTTTTTTATTTCCGGGGGGAAAAGTGGGTTTTACCATGGGCAAAGGTAACTCGCGCGACGAGCTGCATTTCTTGGCGATGCTGGGGTTTCAATGCTTCCATATGTGGGTTATAATATACACTTATCTCTAGGCGCGAACTTGCTACAAATGACTGCAACATTGCCAGTGCTGTCTACCACTTCAACCGTACTCAACCAAGCTTGATCCACCAGTCTTAGTACTCCTCGGCGCCCAGTGCGGACCACCCGCGTTACCCGGCTTCTCAACATCAAAGTCGAACCTGTCAGGCAACTTCAAGCCCAGCTTCTGCGCCCCTTGCGTGGTGATGGCGCTAACGCCATCCTTAAACAGCCAGACATCGTCCGTCTGGAACTGCCAGTCCTCCAGCGTAGCCCGCATCCTCTTCAGCACCTCCTCGTACTCGGGCTTCCTCGCGAGGTTATGCACCTCCTCCGGGTCGTTCTCAAGGTCGAACAGCTCCTCGGGCCCGCGAAAGACGTAGCTCCGCAGCCGTCTCCTGCCGATCATCACCTCGGGCGTGTCGTCGCCGCCGCCTCCTCGTCCCTCTTCCTCGGGCACCGCGTTGCGGATCCCCTCCCAGCTCAGGCTGGTATACAGGTCCGTCGCAAACGGGAAGTCCAGCCGCCAGGCGATGTTGCGGTGGTACTTGTACCGCCTGTCCCGCAGGAAGCGCGTGGGCCAATAGTTCTGTATCTCGTGGAAGGTGTGCGAGCCGAAGACGTGCTGCGTCCATCTCTCCTCCGCGACGACGGCTTCCTCGCCGAGGATGCCGAGGAACGGTCTGCCGAGCCTCTTGGGCGACTTGCCGGTGTTGGCGGTCACGATGTCGACGTCGCTGCGCCCCGCCCAGGCGATGCAGGTGGGCAGGATGTCGACGAAGGAGACCATGTTGGGGTTGACGACTCCGCCCCTCCCTCCGGGCTGGCGGACGAGGAGGGGGAGCCGCACGCCGGCGTCGTAGAGGGTGGTCTTGGAGTTGAGGAAGGGCGCGCCGTTGTCGCTGACGAAGATGACGAGGGTGGACTCGTCCAGCCCGCGCTTGGCGAGCTCCGAGAGAATGAGGCCCACGCCTAGGTCCATCCGGCTGATGGACTTGTAGTACTCGACCAGCTCGGTCCGGAGCTCGGGCACGTCCGTGATGAAGCCCGGGATCTCGACGTCTTGAGCTCGGTAGTCGGGCACTTTGATGTCCTTGACGTCGTCCTCGTCGTTCCCGAAGCCCTCCCGCGTCTCGTCCCGGTGCGGGTCCCGCAGGCCCACGGTGAGGTGGAATGGGCGGCCGGTCTCGGCGGCCTTGTCGAAGAACCGCCCTGCTTCTGCGGCATTTGCTCTGACGTCTCGACTGAGGCTAGGCGCGTACCACTCCCAGGGGTACACGGCTCGGGGACCGACGTGGACCTTTCCGATGATGCCCGTCTGGTAGCCGAGCGAGTTGAAGACCTGCGGTGTGGTCTCTATGTGATCATGGGTCTGAAAGTGGTTCCAGCCTTGCTGCAGACCGTACTGTCCGTTCTGATGGGTGTGGAGACCCGTGTAGATGGTCGAGCGGCTCCCGCTGCACGAGGCAGTGCTGGCGAAGGCGTGCGTGAACTTGGTGCCCTCGGCAGCGAGCTGGTCCAAGTGAGGCGTCTGTATGGCTTTGAGACCGTAGCAGCCGAGCATGAGGCCTAGGTCGTCCGCCACCATGAGCAGAATGTCCTTATGTCCGTCCGCCATTTTGCGTGGCTTGACAGACGCCGTATAGCAATGGAGAGATGGGGAAAGACCTGCCTCAGGAATGACACTTTAAGTAACTGTACGGCTCAAGGAGGACCAAGCGGATCATCAACGCTCCAGAACCTGGAACTGAGACCGATGTCGCCGACAAAGGCCGTCCAAATAAATGCTGGCGGCGTCACGTCTCCCTCTGCATTCTTCCTCGGATGACTTGCCGGAAGTCGAGCATCGACGCGACGGATCTCGGTAGCTACCCGGCGCGTGCCGGGTAGCCGGTGCCCCCTTCATGAGCACCTCCACTCTCGCATGTCAGTGGGCGAGATCCGGGGACTGCGGGGACCCCAGACCATTGATGATCATTCCGGGATCCGGACCCAAGGCTATGGTCAGGGTACCGATGTAGGTGCAAACCATGGGGAAGCCAGGTTATGTATATATAATCCTAACCACACCCTTTGCGACAACTCCAGCTCGACGACATGCCATTCCACTGCAAGACCCTCAACCAACATCATGGCGTTCAAAGCATGGCGTCAGATGACGCCCTATCTCGTCTTCAATAGTATTGTCTTCCTCCAAGGCGCGCTTCTGTTTGGCATGTATGTTCTACGCACGGCTGTCTGTAAAAGCTGGCAGTGTACTGATTGTTGTGTGTACAGTGACACGGGATCCTTTGGCTCTCTTCAGGCCCTGCCCTCATTTGTCCGTCGCTTTGGAGTCAAGAATGCGTCAGGAGCCTACAAGTTGCCGGCATCCAGGGCATCGCTGATGAACTCTCTGCCCTGGATCGGCAAGCTTTCCGGATGCCTGGGCTCCGACGCTTTCATCGAGCGAGTTGGATACAAGAAGACCATGTATGCTGCTGCCATTGTGCAGATCGTTGCTCTCATAAGTATGCATTACCTGCTGCTCTAGTCTTGTGTCTCTGCCCAGCTCCTGGCCTAACGCCTGTCCACAGTCGAGATGACCTCTCAGCACTGGGCGCAGTTCACCGTCGGTCGCATCATCGCATACTCGGCCGTCGGGCTCGTCGAAAACGCAGTACCTGCATACAACGCGGAGACCTCCCCGGCAGCGACCCGGGGACTCCTCTCCGGGTCCATTATCCTGGTGACATCTCTCGGAAACCTCTGGGGTTCGGGCATGTCCCGCGCGTACGCAAAGGAACAGGGTGACAAGGGCTGGTTGATAGCCACGGCCATGCAGTTCATACCGGCCATCCTGATACTTGGACTGGTGCCGTTTACGCCCGAGTCGCCGCGATGGCTCCTCCTGAAGGGCCGCAAAGAGAGCGCCAAGCGGAATCTTGACAAGATCCGCCACAAGCACGAGGTCGACAGTGGAGCTACGGCGGCCGAGGTTGACGCCCTGGAACAGATGATTGGGGAGGCCAAATCTGCAGACAGCGCTTCGTGGTTGGAGCTGTTCCGAGGCAACTACCTCCGTCGCACATGGGTAAGCCTCCAGTCAAACATCACCAACCGTGCATAAGACCGGGGAGATGACTGACACCGGCCACCAGATCTGCGTAACTCTCTTCGTCCTCGAGCAGACAAACGGCAACCAATTCGTCCAGTCCTACGCAGCCACCTTCTACGTCCAGCAGGGGCTGGGCTCCATGTCCTTCACCTACGCCACCATCGGCCAGGTCGTCGGCGTCATCGGATGCGCCTTCGGCGTCCTCATGTTCGACGTCGCGGGCCGGCGCCCGCTGTTCATCTACGGCAGCGTCGTCTGCGCGTTCCTGCTCTACCTCGCCTCCGGGTTCGGGCGGATCCAGGATCCGAACCCGAGCGAGGTCCACACCCTGCTCGCCTGCTTCATGACGCTGCCGGCTTTCACGCGCATCTCGGCCTCGAACAACGCTTTCCTGACGGGAGCGGAGATTGGCGGTGTCAAGATGAGGAAGAAGACCATGGTGAGTTCTGACGAAGCAAAGACTAGAGTGGCGGCGCTGCGATTCTGACCATGAGAGAGTGATAGGCTTTTGGCACGGCATGCGACGTTCTGGCAGCCTTCCTTGTCACCTTCGTCACCCCGTATCTGCTCCCGCATATGGGCTCCAATATCGGCTGGATATTCGGATCTGTGGCCGCCTTTTCTGTTGTCTGGGGGTTTTTCTTCTTCCCCGAGCTCAAGGTAAGTGCACTGGGGAGCCCGCTGCATCCTAACTTTCTGAGGCTCTTTCTTCCTGTGACACTGTGCTAACGAGCATATCAGGGCCGGTCGCTCGAGGAAGTAGACGAACTCTTCGAAGTACCGCACTTGAAGGCATGGCGGTTCAAGGACTACGAGACTCACGGCACTGGGAGAGTCATCAGGGTCATTGAGCAGGAGGGCGTGCCGACGGAGAAAACTAGAGCTGCTCAGATTGAGGAGAGTGAATTTGGAGCGAAGTGAAAGAAGCTGTAGCGAACTGTCGGACTCTCAATAGCATGAGTTGAGGTAGTGCGGTAATGGAAACGGATGCTTGCGATAGGATAAAAGCATGTAACGATATAGCGGCTTGGAATGCAGATGTTCGGTCCAAGTCTAAAGGACCTTAATTGATCATGATGGATTTCCTGTGCGAAGGGGCGCACCGCATACGGCGTGACCGTCAAGCAAGGAGCAGTCTACATCTGGATGCCTCGTCGAGACCTCGACTACCAATCGATGCATCATCAGTCCCCTTTATTGCGTGACCGGGTAAGCGGACCCGAGCATTCCCGCCGCCTCCTTTTTATTTCGGATCCTCCCCGCCATCCGAACTTCAGATCCGTGTTAACAGTAAGCGACATCCGAAACCCTCCTCACCGCGGTGGAGGCGCATTTGCATCGCGCAGTATGTCCGAGGAGCACGACCAGCAGCATGAGTACGTACATCCCAGGCCCAACATCAGACCATCGTGTCTCCAGTGCCGAGCCCGGAAGGTCAAATGCGACCGCGCAGACGTATGCTGCGGCCACTGCCGCAGGCTGAGCTTTGCCTGCTCCTTTAGTAGCACGCGAGACACGTCGGAAGGACTCCTGCCCGACGAAGAGCTCACACAGGCCGGGACCAAACGACGGAGGACTCGTGTAGCCTGCGACAACTGCCGCAGCGTCAAGGCAAAATGCACCGGTGGCTTGCCGTGCCATCGATGTCAGGCTCGGGGCTACGAATGCGCGGCGAGGCGGGACACAAGAGTCGTCATGCGCAACTCTACCGACCCTGTGCCAACGGCCGGCATCGGCCAGGAGGTGTCTTCTCCCGGCATGGCTCGTGGCCTTGGGGCGGATAAGGCGGGTGAGGGGAAGTATATCCAGGCCTACTTTGACAACACCAAGTCGGCAAGCTGTGTCTTCCTACACCGGCCGACGGTCCTATCCAAGTGGAGCCAGGGCAAGTTGGATCCAATTCTGCTCAAGGCTCTCTGCGCCGCAGGCCGGCGTTTCCTCGAAGGGGTAGACAACGACCTAGTGCAAGCTTGGATGCACGAGGCTCGCCTTAGCATCCTTGCCCGGCTCAACAAGTTCTCCTTGTCGCGGCTTCAAGCGCTAGTTCTCATGATCCAGTTCTACTTGCGGAATGGCGACACGGTAGAGGCATGGAATTTGATGTCGTTGGCTGCTCGTTTCGCATTCACTCTGCGCTTGAACTACGAGCGGCCCGACCTCGACCCCCTCACCCAGGAGTCCCATAGGCGGCTGTTCTGGGCCATCTACCTGCTTGACCGTCTGTTTTCCAGCGGTACCGAGGACTTATCTCTATGCCATCTGGAGAGAATCCATATCCGTCTCCCTTGCGACGACCGCAGTTTCGAGAGGGGCATCGTCTCTCGAGCTGAATACTTCAAGCGCGAAGAGGGTACAGAGGCTTCCGGCATGGACCCACTGGCGTATCTCATCCGACTATACGAGTGTCGCGAGAAGATCCTCATGTATGCAGTTGCAAGAAAAGTCTTCTCCCACATCTCAGACTGACACAGACGCAGACATACCAAACAAGTCCGGAGACAAGGCATAAGCCCAGCAGCCATGGCAGACACGCAGGCAGCTCTACAGGAAGAGCTCGACCAGTTCGAGGTATCGCTGCCGGACCATCTCCAATACAGGGCCGAGAGTCTGGCTATATTAGCATACTCAGCAGACGCACACAGCTTCTTCCTCATACGCACCATATGGCTGCAATGCCACTGCGACCTTTACCGCTTCTTCGTACCGGGCATCCGAGAATCTGTCAGCAGCACCGTGACCGCCAACACGCCTGTCGAGTATGTTGACTTCTGCACAGACAAATGCCTCAGCAGCGCTCTCAAACTCTGCGACTTCTGGACAGATATGCTGCAGCTCTGGACGGCGGACCTAATTGAGGAAACTCTGGTCGACGTCAGTATCTACCAAGTATCTCAGGTCCTACACTCTCTCCACCACCTTCTGCCTCCAAGCGGTCCGCATTGTGTCGAAAGTCTCAAGTCAGCGCTGCAAAGGACGCTTCGGATTGTCTCCGAATCCAGGAGCCGCGTTTCGCGGATGAGCCCAGGCTTGAAGGCCGCTGAAAGCCTGGTTCAAGTCCTCGGCCAGGTCATACCGGAGACCACGAGCTCTCCGCAAGGGAATCTCCACCATCTTCCTTCCCATGGCTCCCTTATACCAGAAACATGCTCCTCTGACGACACGGATGCATCTGAACGGCCTGCCCGGACGGCGGGTAACGCCGCGTTGAATGCGCGGGACGGAGATGCATCTGATGCCGGTCGTCTCGGACCGCCATACCAGGCATCGGACTTACTAACAACATTTGATCCAGAGGATGCCCTTTTGGGAATAGACGAGCACTTGCTGGACTTTTTACCTTGGACTCCGATATCGATGTCAAGGATGCCGTTCTCCTTCTAGGCACCCCAGCTCGGCCGCCTAGCCCCTATTATGGGGCTCGTCTTATTTTCTCGTACCTCAAAACTTAAACAACCTCCAACTCCCGCGAATTCGTCAAAGTGTGCATGAGAATCGAAAGGCGAAATGAAGGCAGTAACCCTCAAAAGGGTTCTGCTGAGCGCATTGCTTCTCATCACCAGCTCAGCTCTAGCCGTACATGAGATGAGAACCATCAGCGTCGCAGACTTCATCCAGCGTCGCATATCTCGACCCGACGACGGGCTCACCCTGCTCATGATGGATGACGAAGGGCGCCAACACATCAAGATCTGGCAAACACGACTGAAGGATAAATCCCTACGAGTCGTGGGACCATGTCGCCAGTCGGAAGGCGCGTGCCTGGCGCCACCTCTACCTTTCTTCCCCTGGTCCGTTACCCGGCGCAACGAGATGCTCATGCGCCCCGCTCCGGACGTCGTGCGCGCGAATATCAGGGCAGCCACCAACGGCACGTTATCAACCGTGGACGAGCTCGTCGCAAGAGTCAATGCCAACCTCGCGGACCTGAGCGTGCTCGACGACGACGAGGTGTCTCTCCTGATAACCAGCTTCGCGGTGCCCCAGGCCGAGCTGAATGTCGAGTGGGGTTGCGGCCCTGTCCACTACGGGGGGTGGCACGAGGACTTGCTAATCTCGCAGGACGAGCAGAGGGCGCTGTTGGCCGGGTTCCTTTACGCCTGGGGCGACGAAGGGTTCTTTGCGCGGAGGATGGCGGACTTGGACGAGGGTATACGGTCGCTTGGATACGTGCCGAGGACGGAGCCGGCGGAGGGACAACAGTGCGAGCCGCGCATCAGGGGGGGTGCGTATCGGTTTGTGGACAGGGTAGACCGGCTAAACAGGGAGGCTATCATCTCTGAGACGGAATGGCTGAGGCGGTATGGGGAGCATCTCGCCGCTTTGAGGGCCGACATTTACGCTACTGCGGCTGCCGGCGGAGTACGAGATTGGGATAGCCTCAAGGGGAAGGCAGAAGCAGTCGTGTCCGCTGCGGAGGCTATCGCGGATCAGGTGATCGGACGGAGTATTCCGCTGATGGAGCTCCGGTTTGTAGAGTACCTGGGCGACAACGAGAGGGCAATCAGCTACGCGTTGCCGGGGCTCGGGTGTGGCACCTTACGGAGGGTTGCGTATCGTCGGTGGAAAGAGACTCAGCAGTAGAGACAGTCTTCGTCGAGTATCAAGCAGACGAGTATAGCTGGTGATACATTGTTGTCGGGCAACGACCGTGTAACCTGCGGGGAGTGACAGAACCAATGGGGAAAGGATCATGCAGGATCGCAACGTTTCCTTGGATTGGATGCAGACGTCGGGGCGTTCATCTTGTACCTCGAGGCACTTGATCGCTTACCATGCATATTGTATCGGATGCGTGAAAAGGTAAACAAAGCACGAGAGACGCGACTCTGCACGACTTGGGAGCTCAGCCAGTTCATCGCGCAAGGGAGGATGGATGTTAACCAGTGTGGGTTTAGTTGAATGCAAACCTCAGGACTCGAACATCCACACCATGTTCGACCTTGTCCTGAACATCGGCTCTCATTCGATTCTCCCAAGGGCAACGCCTCCTTTCCACGGTTCTGGAGAAGTACGTGAGCCAGTCAAAAAACTGCTGTCCTGATGTGGGAGCCAAACCGTAAACCTGGGAATGGTTTATCACCAATCAAATCAATCAAGTTCGAAAAGTGGCAGTGGCAACTGTGCCAGGCTTTTCTGGGAAGTCGTGCAGAAGCAGCGGGTGCATGCGAGAGCTTTGGCACAGCCTCCTCGGTCTCGCTTCTGGCTCTGACTCTTCTGGTACCTGCTGTCGACTGTTGAGGCTCGTCTAGGTTCCTTCCATGTTGCCAACGTCCTCTCCTTTCTCCCAGACTTCCAGGTTAGGTTGGTAATTGCAACCACGGACAAAGCTGGAAGGAAGGAAGCAACACCACATTTGCGACGAGTTGGCGGCCCCGCACACGCTTTTGCTTGGCACTCCTTCTGCAAGCAAGCTGCCTCCCCTACCTAGCCCCTGTCAGCCGGTTCCAGCCGCCAGCGCGTGAGCGCAACCAAGCTGGATCCTTGCTCGATCATCACCACTTCTGAAGAGGAGTTCCAAGGTCCCGCGACGGCACGAGGCCGTGTCCTTGAAGGGAGAGCTGGAACTCTCCGACTCCTTTAGGCGACATATCCCACACATACGCGACATAGAATCACAGCCTTATACTAATCAACAGGCGAATGCCTAGAGTATCCTCCCCCGTCATGCTCGGGGCAGATCCGACCCAGACAACGCTTGCTCTCAGGGGTCCGGCCTCGGTCGCCGGCCATGGCCACGGCTCGCGCTCGCACTCGCACCAGCACCACTCTCGCACCGCCTCGTCCACAATCTCCTCGTCGCGGGCGAAGCGGTACAACCGCTCACATGCCGGCGGCGTCTCCTTCGTCCCGCAGAACGAGTTCCCCGTCTTCAGCCATTCCGGCGACGTCGAGATCGTCGTCAAGGTCGCGAGCGGCCACGAGAACCGCTACCTCCTGCACCGGCACACGCTCACGCGCTGTTCTGGCTTCTTCGAGGCCAGCACGAGCGAGCAGTGGTCCCGCGCTCGAACCGTGCCGGAGCTGACGCCTCCGTCCACGGCCGGCGCCATAGAAGCCGCGCCGGGGAGTAGCGGGGAAGCAAGAGCGAAAGACGGCGGAACGGGCGGTGAGCTTGCTAGGATATCAGAAGGGAGGAAGAGCAGTAGCGACGAGGGCAGCCGGCCCTTACCGATGAGTCTAGGCTCGCCGCGACGGAGATGGAGATATGAGCTCGACCCCGGAACCGGCGACAACGACATACCTATGCTAGTCCAGAAAGAAGAGAGCACGCTCTCCACTACGACGAACCTCCCGCCCTCCAACTCAATATTTGGTGGCGCAAGCCGCAGCAAACCGTCCGCAACACACAGCAACACCTCCTTCTTCCGCTCCGTCGCCAACCTCGCACTCTCACCCTCCCAGAGTGCACAACCTCCCCTCCCGCCGCCGACTCAAGCCGAGCAAGACCTCCTACGCGATTACGACAACCTCTTCCGCATAATGTACAACTACCCCCCGATCCTCGACGGCATCAACATAGCCGACGCCTACGTCCAGTGCAAGTCCCTCCTGACCCTAGCCGACCAGTACGACGCTCTCGCCGTCGTCGGCCCGCGCGTCGACCACCACCTCCTCCAGTTCCAGTCCCGGCTCTGGAAGCAGATAGCCAAATACCCCATCTCCTACCTCCGTCTGGGCTACCTAGCGCGGAGCAAGGTCATCTTCCAGGAAGCCCTCATCCACGTGGTCGGGCAGTGGCCGGCCGGCGAGCGCAGCCTCCGCTCCATCCTCCCGGACACGGTCATCGACATAATAGAAGACAAGGTCGACGAGCTGGAGGAGACCGTCTCCCGCGTCGAGGCCCGCCTCTTCCGCCTGACCCTCACGACCCGCAGCGGCGAGCGCGTCGCCCCGCACACCAACTACCTCGACTGGCTGGCCGTCAGCCTGTTCCGCCAGTGGCTGGCGGACAACACCACACCCCCGGCCGCACCGGTACCAGACCGTACCCGTAACGGCGGCGGCGGAGGAGGCAACCGGCCCGCCACCCGCGGCAGCGCCAACAGCGGCGGCGCCGCGGCGGCGTCCCTATCCCTCGGGCGGGCCGTGGTCTCGGTCCCGCCGCTGGCCAGCCTGGGCCGCACGTACCGCGTGCTGGGTTCGCCGGCGGGCGCCTACCTGGGCCACGACGAGTGCAAGCGGTTCCTGAAGCTCACGCCCGACCTCTACTCGCGGGACAACCTGCGGCGGTTTGAGAAGAGGGTCGAGGAGATCAAGGCCGTGGCGCGGGAGGTGGTGAGGCCGCTCATGGGGAGCGGGCTGGAGCTCGAGACGACGAGTACGGGAAGGGGGGTCGCAGAGGGGATTGGCTACCTGACTTGTACGGTCGTGGGGGATCGGGATTTACCTTGGAATTATGGGTGAGACTTTGGATATCCTCTTGCTTGGGAGGGGGAACGGAGTGAAGACGGGAGATCATCTGGACCTGGTGTCCGGATTTTCACCTTGACGACGACATCTGAGATGTTTTATTTGGTCTTACGATATATGATGATCTGATGTAATTAACGAGCGCGATATAATGGTTATACCCGTCAATGGAAAGGTTGGAATTAAGTCATGCTTCATTGAAGATATGTTCATGTGCATCTCCAACACCGGAAGCAGAGTGACTCGAGGGGTATCAAACTGTAGCGAACATCACCCATGTTCTGTGGTATCCATTTCATATGCGTCATAACCTCATCTACAGATCCGGCCCCGTCATGTCTATGACGAGGAGGTCGCTCTCCGCAAAAGCAAGTCCCTCTCTGCCCAGCCGCTCCGCCTCGTCGAGCTCGACCTCCATTTTCTTGAAGTAGCCGACGGCGCTCAAACGAGGCATGTACACCGTCTTCTTGTTCGTCTTCTTTGGCGTGATCGTATCGTTTATCGAGGGAAACTCTTCTCCTCCCGATACCGGATCGGACTGCAGAATGTGGGCAGTGTGACCGCTTCCCCCGCCGTGAGACCCGGCAAACTTCGCCGACTCTTTGGATTCACGCTTGGCATACGAGGGCAATGACGGCGCCGGCTCGTCATCCTCCGAGAGCAAGGTTATCGGATCGCTGTTGGTGACTCCTGCAGCCTTGTTGCTGCTCGTCGTTGGGACGTGTCCTATTACGCCGTAGCTCTTGATGGAAGCTTGTTTCAGGCAGGGTAAATCATCCTGACGTGTTACCTTGGAGCTGCGAGCGGAGCCACTCATCTTTGCCGGTGACGCCGGCGGCGCCGTAGGTTTCCTTCTGGCGCTTGGACTCGTCGGGGCCGGCGGCGAGGATGAGAATAGCGGAGGAAAGGGGTCGGATGATGGCGGGCCCCTATCTACTGGAGCTCTCGCCCTCGTCATCCGAGTCTTAGGCAGCGAAGGGGGTACAACGGGACTAGACGAGATAATAAATGGCTCCTCCTGTTTGCTAGAAGCGGATATCCCTTTCCTGGGTGGCGTTGAGGAGCCAGCAGGAGAGGGTTTGGTGCGACCCGGGTTGGATGATTTTGTAACCCTGGCGCTAATCTGTGAGCCGGCGAGTGTCCAGGGGTTTGCTTGGGAAGTGGTAGAGGAGGGAGTCTGCCTGGGAGCGGCTTTTGCCCCGGGCTTATGGGTGGGCTTACTGCGCGTAGGTGGCGATAAGAATTGTTTACTGCTTCCGGGGGGAGAGGACGAGATCAAGTGCTCTGGCCGTGCTGATCTCTCTGTGTTCGACAAGAGGTCCGCCAATGGTGAGCGTGCCCGTGGTGTCCGACTTCCAGCATCTTTCTCGGTGCCGCCCGGGACGTCCTTGGTCGCCTTCACCCATTTATCGAGAGAACCAGGAAGCATATCCGGCTTCTTAACCGGACGCTTTCGCCCTCTCTTGGGCGCAGCAGCAGCAGCTTGCTTGGCTAACGTCTTCTTCCTCTGAGACTCACCCCAATCCTCGAAGGTGAGCGGGATGCCAAGCTGCACAATCTGTTCTGGAACCCAGACCGGATTCGGGCCGAGGACATCATATGGTTTAGTCCTCGACTTCTTTGCCTGGGATTCATCCTCCACCTCGGCGACCTCTTCATCAAATTCATCGTCGCTGTTCAGAGCCAACCCATCACGCCCGAACAAAGCCGCCTCTTCTACCGGTTCGGCGTCCAGATCAAGCGGAACCATGTCTATCGGGACGTATGAGATCCGTAGCTCAGGCATACCATCTGTGCTGGAGTGAATGCGGCGGTTGGAGATCGCCTTCACGAGCGCCGATTCCTTCCGCTTCTCTGTGTCTAGGTCTTGAGATCCCTGAGAATCCTCTGTGCTGGCATTCAGCAGGGACTGGACGAGCAGACTTGGTGCCAGGACTCGCACGAGCTTCACTGCGCCACCCCTGTAGGTCCAGTCAAAGGTATCCCTCACGAATTCCCGGAGACCTGCTATGTCCACCGATGTTTTCGAAGGGAAATCCCGTCCAAGTCGCTCAACGGTTGACTGCTGCGAGACAACAGGATGCGTGTAGTACCGTAGCACCTCCATATTCGGAAAGCTGTCAGGAATGGTCAGAGCCTTGTGCTTCGTTCGGAAGTAGCCCTTCTCGTTCGTCCTCAGCTGATGTAGCAGGTCGGCCTTCCACTCATCAATAGCGGCTTGGTCAGATTTCCTGATGCGACACAGTGATGTCCCGAATCCAGCCCTGGCAGCTTCGCACGCCAGTTTGACACCGCAATTCGGTATGCCCTCGGGTATGTAGTCGCCGCCGCTCATCAGCGCAACGAGCACCATCCCCTCGCGATCGAGGCCTTTGTCGTCTCGTCGAAGCCATTCTGCGTCGTAGACTGTTACGTGTGTGGGCGTCTGGCCACTCTTCGACTCAGCCGACCAACTGCGCATTGTCTTTCCGCAGCCGAACATGATCGTGTCCACGTCCTCGCTGAGTACCGCATCCACCACACCCTTCTGCTGTAGTAATGCACACTCTGCCTCGGCCTCGCCAGGCGCATCGTGTACCATAAATCCGAATAAGCGGATCAGCCGCTTCATCATGGCCTTGGAAGTCGCATCGCCGGTGCCTGTTGAGCGCTTGCCGCGCTTCAAGGCCGGCTTATTCGGTCCGTCAAAGACGAAGAGTGGCTGTATCGAGTGGCCCAGAAGGCGGACGAGGCGGTAGAAGAGGGTTCGGATGGCTGGGTTGGAGCCGCCCTTCGCGGCTTGTACTTGGAACTGCCATATTGAGATGTCGATGGCTAGCCGGAGAGGGCGCCCGGTTTCTTCGAGGTGTTGGACGGCAAGTTTGGAGAGCGACATGCGCTGGCCTGCGCCAATTTCTTTGTAGATGCTGTCAAGGAGGGACATTAGTGTGCTGTCCCACAACAGAAGGGGTCTCCATGGTCCCCATACCCTTTGATACCCATCTCCAAAGCTACAAGAGAGCTCGGGAAAGATTAGTGATTCCTTTACGCCCCCGCCATTACCCCTGTCGACTTTAGGTAGCAACAAGTTTGCTCAGAAATAGCAGCAAGAGAAAGCACGGAATTTGAACTCCAGCTGATTGTCCCCGGAGGTTTGTTGACTTGACGTCTATATTTAGTGGGGCCGATCACTAGGGGGATGGCACCCCTGTCGCGGTCAGCTAATGACACCCCCGGGAGGTCAACCGATAACATCAAAGCAACGTCAACCCGTCCATTGAATTGCCAGTTCTCTTTCTCCGGAACATAGAGAGCGCCGCCAAGCTGTGAGGATGGCTTCTCATGTTACCTCAAGCCTTCCTCACCGGACTTTGTCAAGTATAAGGGCCGGAAGCATCACCAACGCGTCCGGCGGTAGCAGCCCGTCCTCACCGTCAACTCCCCTACGCAACATCCACTCCGCTTTCGGTTCGCCGTCGAGTCTTCGGGCGGAGGATGAGGTAGTTGCCATCGAGTTTGGAACCAGGAACTTGAAAGTTGGGTTTGTCGGGGACGCTGTGCCGCGAGGATTTGTCATGTTTGGACCTGAACAGAGCCGCCGCGTGGGTGACTTCCGAGCCTGGCAGGCCGGCTACCAGGATGACTGGAGGAAACGACCCACTGGGAAGGATTGGGGCCGGGACTACGAGCTATGGAAGTTTGATGTCCGGGGGTTGGACCTGGGGCTTGTGGGAGATAGGGTGGAACGGGGTCTAAGAGAGGCGTTTACGAAGTATGCTCCATGATTCAGTTTCGAGAAACGAACTAATAGACGAATAGATACCTCCTTATTGACTCGAAACCGCGGAGGATGATAGCTGTTCTGCCGTCATCAATGCCGCTGCCGCTTCTCTCTGCCTTGCTGAACACACTGTTCACTCGTTTTCAGCCACCTACCATCTCTCTGTTGTCTGCGCCCACCATGGCGACTGTTGCGGCCGGTGTACGCTCCGCTCTGGTAGTCGACCTCGGCTGGTCCGAGACCGTCGCTACTGCAGTCTACGACTACCGGGAGATTGGCTGCAGCAGAACTATTCGAGGAGGTCGAATGCTTGTGGAGCAAATGCACAAACTCATGAAACGCTGCATTGCCGAAGAAGGCAACAAGAGCTACAGCGGCCCAGACAGCTCTGACGAGTACGCAGTCAGCTTCGAGGAGTGCGACGACCTGACGTCACGGCTTGCTTGGTGTAAACCGGCCAAGAAGTCCTCCCCATCTCGGCGAGACCAAGATTCTCTCCCTACAGTACAGGAGCAGGACGAGACTGATATGCCCGGCTCTTATCCCGAAGAGACTGCCAAGGGGAGCCCAATACCCTTGACTTCGTCACGCCCACCAATCACCATTCATCCGACATTCGATCAGCTGTCCGAGCCATGCGAAAGCACCTTCATCGACCCGCAACGGCCACAGAGCGAGTTTGACGACGAAGAGCTGCCTGTTCACCTCCTCGTGTACCGCAGTCTGTTGCAGCTGCCAATGGATGTCAGAGCCGTCTGCATGTCCCGCATCATCTTCACTGGCGGATGTGCCGACGTTCTCGGTCTGAGGGGCAGAATCTTCGATGAAGTAGCGCTGCTGGTGCAAGAACGTGGCTGGAGTGGAGTGACAGGCAAGGCCGTCGAGCAACTGAGGCAGAATCCCAAGCTCAGACGACGAGGCAGCCGTCAAGCTTCGGACGGCCCTTCTGGGGTCGATACGCCAGGAGGTGGCGGAGAAGGAGAAGACGATGTGTGGCATGACGCTGCCAATGCGTCTCAAGAGAAAGATCCATTCGAGGAGCAGCTGCGACGAGGCGGCCGCATCACTCCAGGTCCGCAAGGGGAGCTGAGATGTGTCGAATCTCTCGGAGCGTGGAGTGGCGGCAGCTTGGTTACTCAGCTGAAGGTGCCTGCCATTGCAACAATTGACCGCGAGTTGTGGTTGCAGCAGGGTTTGGCTGGAGCTTCCCGACCAAGCGAGGTTGATTTCAAGACACAGCAGAGACAGAGCATGGGAGCTGGTGGTCTGATGAGGAACGCTTCTGCTGGGTCGAACTGGACCCTTGGAGTATGGGGTGCGATCTGATACGGGAGAAGGAGTGAGTGCCTGGTCGTGGTCTGGCTGATATTGGAAGTCAAGGGGGCCGACTGAATGCGGGAAGAGATAAGGTACCTTACCTTAGTCAAGTCTGGTGCAATGGAATGCTTGTAACGAGCTCCGTTGCTCAGACGCTAAAGGGTGATCCTTCCTTCAGTGTTTTCTTTTACTTACTGTTACCTCGGACATAACTCCTTATGGTCGATTCGAATTTCCTTGTCCATGTCGTCTCTCGGTCCCTGTCTCTATAACCCCGACGTGCCTGCTGTTGCTTGGCTGCAGTGCATGGCTTCCAGGTAATGCCGGCAGACTCGATTTCCCCTGGACAAAAGGGAAGAAGCAGTTCGTCCTCGCTCCTTCCCTCTCGGTACTTGTGTTCGGATGCTCCAGGTTGTCCAGTGAGGTGGCAGCTGGGAGACCCGCGATGACATGACTGACCCTCGAGGGGTTAAGTTGCTTAGTCGTGATGGCTTCAAGGGGCTCGGAAGGAGCAAAGTCTGTGTGTCTCGCACCGCAGTTCGACCTCCTCCTTCCTCCTTTCTGCATCCTCCCTTCCTCGTCCTGTCTCTAGCAATCTAGCTGCTGCTGCCCCTTAGAGGCTGACAGTCGACAACTGCCATCAGTTCCTCCTCTTCGTCGCTCGCTCGCTTTCCAATACACTTCCTCCTCTTCCATTACCATCCCATCCCATTTTCTCTCCGTCTCGCTAGCTACGTTGCCACTCTCTTTGACTGACAGCACGCTGTCGATTTTTGTTTAGGGTCTCGTCGACGAGTCCAGATACTTTGGTGCCCAAAAGGCTCTGCATCACATATGTCCAGTCCGTCCATTCCCAAACTGCTGACTTGCTCGGTCCGTTGTCGTCATCGCCAGGAGTCAGGGGTCCAGGCAATCAGGAGGCCAGACAAACACTGTGGCCCTCCCCTTTTCTGAATTGAAGGGTGACAAGAACTTCATCGGAGGCTCACCTTGGGTTGACTAGTTCCGGGACACGCTAGTTGTCGCCAACTGTGTGACTGCGTTGGCAGATACACTTAGGTTTGTTTTTCTCTTCGCACTAGACCCTCACCTTTCGTTCTGCCCACCAGTCAACTCGTCTTTCACTGCCCAACCCACCAAATCACCGTCCTTCCGCCCTCTTCACCCTTCTCCCAGTCAAACAACCTTCTTCGCATATCATCCTTTGCCACAAAATATCGGGTCGACTGCCACCTTCCTCTTCAGGACCCTTCCACACAATCCTCGCCTCCAGCCAGGCTTGATGGAAGAAACCGACGAGTCCTGCACAAGCGACGACAGCAACATGCAGACACCTGCAACCCGGAGACGGGTCAAGCGCCTGCTCAGGCTGCTCAAGAACCAGCAGTGCTACGATACCGTCCTTACTCCAGCAACAGTCATGAGCTTCAAATATCTCCTGCCCTACAACAGCCTTTGCACTCGGGTTCGCGTGAATTTCACAAGAGACCCAGTCACTGGTGGCAAGGAAGAGGCGTTTCTCCGTTACGAGAGGCCTCGTGGCCGCCACTGCGAATACATGGTCTCACAGTTGGAGGCATGGAACATTACTGACCCGGAGAACAAAGACACAGTGATAGTCCCACACGCCCTCGACATCTTCCTTCAGTGCGTCGTGCACGATTTCCAGGGAGAGAAGGCATATCCGACCGTCATCACCTGGCCCTGTCCCATCAGACACAGAACACTCTACTTCTTCGCCTACCTCAACTTCGACATGCCTTCCGGTCAGTACACCATTCCCGAGCTGCTGGCTCTTCGTAAGAAAGGAGAGGTGTCGAGAGCGCTTCTTCTCAAATCGATGGAGCCGGAGAACGAACTTGGTCAGTGCATTTCATCTGATTTCTCCAGCGGAAGGGGACTGCATCACTAACTGGTCTCGCAGCCGCCCTCTTCGAACAGAATGGTATCTCTGATTGGAGAGGCTTTCTGAAAGAGGCCATGCCGAACACTTCACCCACAGTTTTGGTGAACCTGACCTGCAAGGATCCAAGTGAAGATAGGCCATCTGCACATCACCGTGACGACTCATCCACAAGTTCCGACGAGGTGCTGTTCAAGGGTACCGCACGGCGCCGTCAAGCCACATCCCGAGAGACTGTCGCAAGCCGCCAGAGCCAGCCCAAAGGCGAGCTGGCCTGGAAGTACAGTGGCCGCAACGAGTCAGATCCAGCGGCTACAGAGCCATTGCCGGCACCCACGGGTCTTCCGGCACAGAAGAGCGAGGGGTTCCAGAGATTCTATAAGGCAGTCGTGTCCCCCACTCATGTGAGAGTCACTGCTGGCGGGAGGATTGTACCCAACACCAGAGGTACTCCCTCCTCGCCCACCATGAAGCGTGCCCAGGAAGGGTCAGTCGCCGGTTCAAATGGCGGTAACGACAAGGCAATCCGTAACGGCACCCCAGTCGGGGCACCAATGCCAGCTGGTATGGGTCAGCACATGCCGACAGTCATGCCGTCCTTCTACGCAGGTTATGGACACCCTGGCTTCCAGCCTTACGGACCTCAGATGTCTTACTACCCGATGCCTTACGGACATCCCATGGCCGGCGGATATCCGCCGTTTCCCTACCCGATGCCCATGTTGCGACAGCCCTCTGTGGACAACGCCCTGAAGGACACTCTCAACTTGAAAACCGGCGATGGCCAGGTCGACAATGGCGACGATTCGCAGAAGGGCAACAAAGTCCAGACCGCACCTCCAAGCCAGTTTGATCAGAGGAGACCTTTCTTCTACAACGGTCAGTGGATGTACCCCGTGCATGGCCCTTACCCGCCGCCGCCTGGAGCAATGGGTGGACCTTACCTGCCAATGCCGATGCATATGCCCATGCCTATGGCTGGTCCTCCTGTTCCCCCGATGGGTCCCCGAGCGCTCACGTCGACACAACCCTCGCAGCTTGGCAGCCCAATCAAGTTCACCGGACCAGTGGCTGCTCAAGCACAGTCACAGGCACTGCCTGTTCCCGGAACGATGATGCCGACAGTACCGGCAATGGGGCCCGTGCAAGCTCCTCCAGCACCGCCCATCTCTTCTATCCGACCGAGCGAGATCACCAGGAAGCAGATTGGCATCTTCCGCAAATCGCTCAAGTACCACGAAGACCAGCTGCAGTACAACCGCCACCAGATTGACGAGAAAGACACGGAGCAGAAGATTCAGAAGTATCGTGAAGACATCGTACGCTTCGAGTGCATGATGCAAGCACAAATCGAAGACGAGAAGAAGCGCGGCTACCCTTCGCTGTCTGAGAAGGACAGGAGCTCCGAGGGCTCATCCGGATCGGAGCAGAAGGCGAGTAGCATCCCTGTGAATGCCGCATCTACCGGTGTAACTACTCAGATGACTGTGGCCTCTGCACCACCTGCCGGTATTAACAGCCCCTTGAACTCCGGCTTCCAGGTTACTCAGACTTCTTCCCGGCCTCCGAGCAGTCAGTTGACTGACGACCCAGCGAAGACTTCCGGGCTCCCGACTGGTGCAGCCCGTGCGCCGCCCTTTGAGCCTCGCAAGGAAGGATCTGGCACGTCTACTGTGATCGACGGTATTAACCCTTTGTGGGCTGTGCCCGCTTACCCAAAGCAAGGTGTGGACGGATCTTACGGACTCTACAACTCACCATCATGGGAGGCATCCACCTCAAGCCTTGCCCCTCCAATGTTCACGAATCCAGGTGGGCAGGCATGTGAGGCGAACTTCACGTCAGTCACGTCGAAAGGATATCTTGGCGTTCCCTATCTGATTGGAAGCCTGCCAAGAGGAATGAACCCTCGCACCGCCAAGGATATCGACTACCAGTATTCGCGGGAGTTGACGGAAGACGAGCTTCGCGCTCGCCACCTCTACTGGGGCAAGGTTCCCCGTTCGGTTGTCCGTGGCCTTCCCAAGTACGACGGACGCAACTTCTACCCACCATCTCCCACCAAGGACACGGGGCCCGACATTTCTACTCAGGAGAGTGGTGGTGACCTAATGAAATTCACCCCGAGTCCAGTCAACATGAACCCCAATGCTCAGCCGGTCCGGCCTTCGACCCCTGTTGGTTCTGCCTTGATCCCCTGTGATTCCTTCGAGCATGCGCAGCAGAACGGCGAAGATGGTATCTACGCTGCAGCAGAGCTGGCAATTGAGGCTGACAAGCCCGGCTCAGCCAAGGGAAAGTCCGAGGCTGGCATCGACTCGGCATCGGTCATCTCGCATGACAGGCGGTCTGAGAAACCAGGGTATGTCCTCTTTGTCCTCAATTGCGATCCGGCACTAATGAAGGCTATAGAGGCGCTCGACTGTGGGAAGCTATGCTGAAGAAGGGCAGCGCCGCCGCACTTACGTCGACAACTGCCGAAGGCAAGCTCCAGGCGCAGTATGCAGGATCTGCTGCTGCGTCGCTCAGCCCGACCGTCAACCGAACCTCGGACCCAATGGCCCCTTCGTCTCCTGGCAAGGAGAGCAGTGACAACTCCGACGGAGGAGCGCTGCTGACACCTGCGCCAGAGAGGCGAGGAAAGAACCGCGCTCTGAGTGGCGACGTGTCTCACGAGCAGCTGGCCAACAACGGCGGTCCCAGCCTTTCCACGGCTCTCGCTGCTTAGACTTACGGCAGACGGCGGTACATTCTCGACTGTACGATTATGATTACCAGCAATGTATGGATTATGGGTTTACCTGGCTTTTGCGGAACATCGATGCGGGACAGGAAGGCGTCTCGACGATCATGACTTTACGGTACGGAACATTACGGCATCACTGGAAGCAAGCTTTCTTAGGCGGATGTTACGGTGGGATGTCGAGGGGGTTAACGGTTCAGGTGCTGCAAATGCGTGGATTTGATGCTTGCCGTGCGAGAAGAGTTATGGGCAGCATTATGATTGGCAGCTGGTAGCATTAGAGCACACAATTCACGCGATTATTTTATTCTTTGTGACTCGGGTGGGCGCCTATTCGTTGCCTCACCTCAGTGTAATGGCGACAGGAGACCCCTGATGCGCCATCTACCCCATGGATGATGGGTGCATATCGTAAACCACCAAGTTAGGAAGCTATCCGATTCCGGACCGCGTTGCTCGTACCATCCATAGCCATAACCCGTCGCTTTTCCCTCTCAACCATCGCAAAGAACTTCACAAGGGGGTATACTGGTTCAACAAGTTCCAAACACTGTCATTCCCGAAATCGCCCTCAAACTGCCACGGCTGCTGCTGCGGCTGCGCACCGCCCACTCCACCCCCAAGTGGCCCCCCCCACTGCGTCTGCATCTCGCTGCCGTCGGGTATGCCGACCAGGTCATTGTACACCAGGTCCCCCGTCGCGAAGATGGGCTGGATGGACGACCAGTCGAAGTTGCTCGGCAGGTTGAAGTCGAACCCACCACCGCCACCACCACCGGTCCCGGTCCCATTCGTGTTGTCCGACGAGGAGGAGTAGTAGTCGCTGCTCGCTGCCGTGGTCGGAGTGACCGCACTCCCCAGACTACTATTCCCCGGCCCTCCGCCCGCCACGGAGGCGGCGGCGCTACTACTACTCCCCCCGAACGGCGCAGACCCGTCGGGACTGTCACCACCCGCCATACCAGCCGCCGGGGGCGCTGGGAGCAGCGGCGACCTCGCAAGGGACGCAGCAGAAGCGGCAGTGGTAGTAAAGTTGAGGCTCTTCTTCAGACGGATGTGGATGGCGTGCAGTACCCCCAGGGCGGCACGGGCGAGTGCGTTGCGCTCCGACATGGCCTCGAAGCGCTCGACGGCCCACTGGAAGTGCTGCATCGCGGGCGAGACGAGCTCGGGCTGCTCCTTTGGGAAGAGGATGTAGATCGAGGCCATGAGGACGATGGCGTCAAAGGTGCCGAAGAAGAGGGAGAAGC
>JANBVN010000141.1:0-82813 GCA_030052785.1 Coniochaeta hoffmannii | reverse complement strand
GTGACAGGATTTGAACCTATGCGGCCGAAGCCATATGATTTCTAGTCATACCCATTAACCACTCTGGCACACTGCCTGTGTTTGACTTGATGAGAGATTTTGCGTGCTAGGCGCGGTCATGACTCGAGCGCATCCATCCAGTGCCAGTACGCTAAGGGGGAGATGGAGGCCAGACGTGGAGCCGGCTGCCCGACTCAGAATAAGCAGTGCAGTGATGATGTATCGTGGGTGTACTTGATTTCGAAATTCCTACGGCGCCGAAAATGTCATCCCAGTTGCCCGGAGCCTAGTGCTAGAAGCCGGCTGTCGGATCCGGAACTGGGGAGATTCGGTGTCTTGGCGCGGCGCGAACCGGAAGTCATCCGGTGCCCATTACGTGTGTCTATACCTGGTATCCTTGGAAGGACTCTTTCCGATTCCTCTCACCCCGCTGCATCCCGACTTTAGATTCATCACGTGTTCCTTACAATGCAAAGCGGCAGGTGAGTCTCCATGCAGTCTTACATGGCGGCGGCACCGTTGGAAGGCGGATTCAGCACTACACGTAGCAGATCCGACGGTGAAAGATCGACTTGAAGCCACTACCGTATGCAATTGTCATGTTGTCTGGTGTAAAAGGCGGTGAGTTGAATCAAACCCCGAGCATGATCACCTCTCCATTACGCAAGTGACTGCCGTCTATGCACATGCACGCAGCAAAGCATACGTACTGTACACTTTTCACAACATGCTCAAGATGCCTCGAAGCAAGGAACTTTTGTTGACACTGTACCTGTTAAACTCCCAGCACCTGACTTAACGACAGGGATTCCAGTCCCGGGCGCTTAGCGGTCAAGAAAAGCTCGGTGGTGTGTCGCATCGACGCGTGATTCGTCCAGTGCGGCTTCGGCCACGTCAAGCCACGAAAGGAACCGAAAGCCGTGCATCGGGACCGCTTGGCTTTGAGACTCACGGCCCGGGTTGCGCTTTTTCGGGGCTCCGGCTCTGACTTGTGCTTTGGGGAAGTCATAGGCGAGGAGAACCGAATATTGCAATATCTACGGGGCATAAATGGGAGGGGAGGGACTTTGATCCCCGGAAAAGAGGCAGATGAGGTGTGTGCCGGCTGTCTAGGGTGTGCTCGGCAGGGGGGAATTCAGCTCGGCTTCACCGCGAGCGTTTGTCCACCATTGTGCATGACAATGCAGCCGTTATTTCGAGGTTTTGCTTTTTTGGAAGGATCGTCAGAGCTTCTAGCGCTGTTCTGAGCTGTACAAGTGCTCTTTTTTCTTTTAGCTGCCGAAACCTGGGCTTGGGCTGGGGTTAGGGGGGTGATCACTTTCTGTTCTCCTTGCTGCAATTACCAGGCTGGCACGGGCCGTGGCGAGCCAATGGTAGGCCGTACCGAATGTGCTGAATAGACTCGCCCGACTTGTATGCGGTGACAAGTCCTCTGTTGCATGAATGAATATCGGCGAACCATTTAGGCGGCGAAACGGTGGTGGTTTTGCCGTTTTGTCTGCGGTCTGATTCAACCGTCATTGGGGTCTGACTAATGGGATATTCAGATGTACCGAGGTGAGTCTCCTTGTTTTGGTTGCCGGAGTTTGGATTCGGCAATAGTATGGAAGATTCAGAACTGCTCTGGTGCTGTCCTCGAGCTCAGTGCCTAGGTAGCAGGCGAGGTGTAGTGGCACTGTACTGTACATACCATGGTCGTGAGAGTCATGATGAGACATGATCAGGGACTGGATTGGCAGACCACAATCTTAGAAGCGGTAGAAAAGGAGAGGAGAAGATCAATGTCCTTCCAAGTCGCTTCGCGGCCATCAGCACATGTGGTAGCGTCTCTTGCAGCGCGTGTTTGATGACGTTGGAACTGCCAGTGTGTTCTCGATGTCACTAGCTCATGTGTCTTGTTTTCGTCGCTGGTGAAGATATCACTCCCACAAGGAATATGTATATCCAACGAGCTACGAGAAATATTGAATGCCTCGTGAATCAGTTAGTAAAGACAGGTACTTGAGGTGTCTCCTTGCCAGCAGCTAATATCTGGGTGCCCAGGATTTGACCTCATCATCTGAGACGTGCAAGATAGGATGCATGAAAACGTACGTGCTTCCACCTTGTGTTCCAGGAGCAATAGTATCCATCCAGGGCAAGGCTTTCCGGCGCTTGGTCTCTCATAGGAGCAATGCTGACTCGGCAGCACCTACAGCGAGGACTGATGAGACATGTACCGCTATTTGTCCCTGTGTCCAGTGTCCTTGTACCTATGGTCAATGCTCCAGCGTCAAGTGCAACTGCTGCAAAGGGACCAATCTCAAATGAAGGAGTGGGTAGTTTCGTCAGTTCTGTGGTGCTGCTGTATGGCGAGAGTGGGAACTTTGCATGTCCATCGGTGAGACCTCGAAGACCTTGAGGGGGCTCGGGATATGTCCTCGTGTAGGTCGAGCCCCGAACTGTTGGACCCTCAATATCGGATGAATATTCAAGCCAACATCATATTTAGATTATCCAACGCATCTTTGTTGTTTGAATATGCCTTGTCGAGATCGTTGCGCGCGGCTGTTGTACTCTGGATGTTGGGACTACAGTGTTCGGTCGCGGCCAGGACGACACTGCCGCGCAGTGACGACGGGAATGCAGTCCCTCTGCATCGGAATTCGCAATTTCAGGTTATGGGAGTCCACCTCACTCAATGGTCATGGCTGACATTCGTTGACGTTGCGCGCGGCTGTCCTGATTCCGCCAATGGCTGGAACTCCGTAGATCACTGGTTGAAATTAGGGGTCGTTGGTTCAGCCCCGGCCGTTAGATGCCCGGCTGCATAGCACAGCGAGGGGCTAAAGTCTTGCGCCTGTAAGAGCAGTGTGCTCTGCCTCCTGACGTTGGAAAGATGGGCGGAGTTTACGACCCGGTCCCGAGTACCCTTCCATCAGACTGATGCCTCAGTCTGAATCTGAGGGGAAGTATTCCATTTACGAGGACGACAGGCATTCCGCGAGAGACCTTGTTAGTGGTCATCAGGGCTTTCTTCTGCCTCCGGGGAAGGCTTGTAAGTTATCTTGACGTTTGGATACAGAGCAAAGGGAGCTGCAACTACAGGAGGGCTGCAAGCTAAAAAGTACAATAAAACAAGGTTTCAATGTTGCTACATACTTTGCAGAGAGCCTCTATGACAGGAAGAAAACAGACATTCAGGGTATCATGAGAAAAGTGTCGGTAAGTACATGGTCCTTCTGTCTAGTAACAGTACGCATGTTCAAACTTCAACACCGCCAAGATGCTTCGTTAAACGCCTGCCTTGAAACCACAAACCCAACATTAACAATGCGCCTGGAAAGACAAGTATCAAATCCAAAGGACAGGCAAAATACGGAAGCCAGGATAGGTAACGTGAATGCTAGGTGTCTAAGCGCCCTAGTAGGCTAAACAATGTGGATGAGCCCTTGAAGTTTTCAGACACCATGTTGAGATGGCTCAGAATCACGGCCATTGAGAATGTGGGTAGGGTTGGTCGTAGCCCGCAGACTGGCTCTTGTCCATCTCCAAGGTCCGTTGCCGTCTCGGCGACGGCGAAGGCGGAGGCGGCATAGGTGAGGACCTCTTGCGGCTATTCCTCGAGCTCTTGTTGACTGGCGTAAGTGGACAACCACGTCCGCATTTCGGACAGTTCCTAAGGCCGTACTCGTAGTAGCCCTCGCAGCAGATCCATATGATGTGGTTGTTGCCTGCCTTCGTCTCCAGGTACTTGCCCGGGGGATGGAAGCCCTTCTTGATTCCGCAGTCCAGGCAGTATCGTCGAGGAGCAGGGTTCCTCCTGACTCCCCGGGAAGTGGAAGAGCCACCACCCTCGTCATCGTCGTTAGGGTTCTCGTCTTCGTCGTCTATCTTCATGGCGAAGAACCCGGGCGCTCGGACGGTGAAGCAGTGATAACAGCCTATGTTGCCGACGAGGCCGAAGTCCTTCTTTCCGTTGCTGGACTCGTCCATATCGTCGCTTGCTTGTGGTTCCTTTTTGGAATTGCGAGCGTTGCCCCGTGGGCGTCCCGCCGGTGTCTTGGACTCGGCTGCCGCGCTGGGTGCCCAGTGCTTGCGGTAGTTCTCGGCTTGCAAGACTAGGCCGTGCATGTCTGCGTACTCGGCGTCGCTTGGGTGTTCTTTGACGCGCTTGTCTAGAGCCTTGAGGGACTCGGCCCAGAACCGGTTGACTCGTTGCAGGCGGAGGCGGTCTGCGTAGTCGAGGTACTGGAAGACCTTGACCCAAGCTTCTCGCGGTAGGCTGCCAAACTTCGTTGTGGGTTTGGCTGGCTTGTATGATTGAGGTTGGTGCGACCAGGATTGTGCTTGAACGTAGGAAGGATGATGGTAAGGCGATGGCTGCCAGGTACAAGAACCCACCGCAGGAAGAAAGGGGCTCCCCGTTGCGGAGTGGAAATTGTGGCCATAAGGGATCGATGCGTAGTTCTGAGTGCCCAAATCCATGAGCGGAGGTAGTGACTGATACGTCGGTATGGCCCTTGGAGCAAGATAGTTGGGTGCTTGGGCATTCTGCCCACCGAGGAGCGAAGAAGGAGCAGGCATAGAGGGAGGTCCATATACTGAAGCGTCGAAGTTGGTTTGTTGTTGAGGTTGTCGCTGAATAGCCGGCCTTACTGCAAGAGTACCAAATGACATGTCGTATGCCGTCTGCTCGGCCATGTTTTGGGTTGGTATCGTACTGTAAGCCTCTTGCAAAGTCCAGGATCCTGGAACAGTGTAAGGAGGCGTATGCCGCTCCCCTGGCAGCGCCCCCGTGGTATCCTGACTCAACGAGCTTTGTGTTTGGGCAGTAAAGTGCTGCGAGCAGTCAGAACTTGGAGGCGATGGCATTCCGAACGGGGCCAAGGACTGTTTGCTGGTTGTTGTCTTGATGCCGTAGCCGGCAAGTATGTTCATAGTCAACGGCGGTAGTGTGAGCGAGACGTCTATAGGAACCCCATGTGACTGTCGACGAGGACGAGACTCGGGAATAAGAAGATGCTGAGGACCAGAAACACTAGGAGTTGAAAGCTCGACCAGTCCTGTCATTCTGAAGACGTCTGAACCCAGAGAGGACTTGAGCAGAGAGATAAGAACGAGTGCTGTTGCTCGAAGGAGGTGGTCCGTTCGAAGCTATAACATGCAGTCCCACAGGGCGCTTGCTTCTCAGTGGTTTTCATTAGAAGCGTAATATGCAGTTGGTTTGGCAAACTTTAGTGCAAAAAGATGGCATCGAGCGAAATAATAGGAATCCGCAGCCCCGTCGTAGGCGGATATGGGTCCTATCCAAGCGGGAAAACCTTTGAATGTGCTGTTGGCAGGAGGTTTCGGGCCAGAGCGTCGCGCCAATAATGGGCATTCAGGCTTTATGGTGAGGGGGTCCCAAGCTGTCGGGTCAGCCAGATGGTACTGTGTAAAGTATGGTGACCTGGGAGAACCCGACCAACAGCACGCCTTCGACTGTCCAGGTGCCTGTCGCGAGTGGCCGGTGGCGGCTAGGGGCCCAGTCTCAATTCTACGGACGTAGTTGTAGCTGCCACAGGGAGACGGAGAAGGCGACAAGCGGTAGGCACCTTCAAACATAGGATTTACCCCGGGTCGATTGGCGCGCCTCAACATACGGACCGTTGGTTCACTCCTGTCGTACGGTAGGCTACTCTTGTTTGATAGGTTTGACCGCCTTGCGATGGTGATTTTCAAAGATGATGGCGGTTCTCCTCAGGAACGGAAGCCTTGAGGCAGACGGTGGCGGGCGTGGATTAGAGTAAGACTGCCCAAGTCTCCACGCATCTGTCTGAGAACGTCAGGAGTGTTCCATTCCCGGAAGGTTCCCCTCTTTTGGCCGGGTGTGGCTCATTCGAGGCTTCTGCCTCCCAAACATAGGTACTTCGTATTGCACAATGTACTGTATTTGCACATGACGTGCCATATAGTATTCAGTCCGGATGTTCCTTCCAACCCCAGGCAGCTTCGTGACCTCTCTTGATGTTGTTCTGGATTCTTCTAGTGGCAGATACAAGTATCTAGACAATGCTCCAGACTCCAGTCAAGCCGGATGTGGCACGCAATAGCGCCCGCGGCTGCTAGATCGACTTCGATGCTTAGCCATGTCTGAAGCTCTATATTAGATGATTTACGTAGATCGTCGACCGCGTGCAAGGGTTGCGACTAAAAGGCGGGCAGCAACAATGTTGATGCTGCACCTCCTGAGGGAGCTAGCTGTGCGCCATCGTACCATCCTGACAGCTAAAGCGGGCTTTCCTCGCCCGGAGAAAGCAAGGTGTTGACGTGTGGCATTGTCTTAGCTCGGGCTCGCTTCTCCACGGGAACGAAGATAGTGGTGGTGTCGAGTATTTAATGATGCGTATCAGGGTTTGACAGCTGTCCGAGATCACACCCTGCATGGTTAATGCAGCTCACTGGCGATAGAGCGCCTTTGGTTGGGGCAGCGCAGACCTAGGCGCTTAACAGCCCCAGTCAGACGTGTTTTAGCTCCTAGGGCGTCTGTTCGCAGGACTTTGTGAGCGCTGAAATTAGAAATGAACCGACGGCAAGGGGGAGAAGTGACAGCGCACACAGATCTCCCTGGAGATCCGGCTATGCGCCCGTGCCTGAAGGTCCACACTCCTCGAATCCACGGTCCCAATCCAGATTTGGGGCCGGGCATTTCTTGCAAAACAACAAGCGTCACACCTGTCAAAAGGACTCTGCATGACAATGGGTCTCTTCCTTGACAGCCCCTGAGGTTTAACGTTGCAGCGCCCCCCGAGGATGGTCAGGGTCGGGGATCCGGCCTGTGTCTCCGTCCCTTGTTGAATGTCATGGAAAGAAGTGCCGCACCCACCTTGGCGGGAATCTAAGCTTGTGAAAGTGACCGGGAATGAGAAAGGAAGATTCAAAACGGTGGGTACACGGAATGGAGAGCTGAGTGATTCCTGCTGGTGACGCGCCTCGGAGACTCCGGTGGCAGCCAACCAAGAGGCCGGACGGTTACCGACAGCTCGGGACGCCAAGGCCGCTTGTGGCATCGGTCCAGTCAGATCGGCTGCTTCGGGCGACGTCTCCAAATCTCGCATGAGCCGACCGGGGGTCGGTTGTCGCAGTTGTTTGCCTGTGGACACCGCAGTCACATGACAGCATGAGTCGCCGTGTCAGGCTTGCAGATTGTAGCAAACACACAATGCCATCCCCGGCGCATGGTCTGTCCTTGTCGCCGAGATGCGGTCCAATGCACTTGAGATTGACTGATTGAGTCGTATTCCGGGAGGCCGAAGAGATATCTCTCGAGCGACTTGGTATCCCGGCTGTCTCGAGAAACGGAATGTGAGAATGAAAAACCAATGGCCGGCGGGCAGTGACCGCCCAGTGTGTTGAAGTGGGTCAGAATAACCCTCGACATGTGGGGTCTCGCGCCTCGGCCTCCTTCCACGGTGACCTCACTCCATCGACGGGCACCTCCACGGGCACCTACCTACGTGCGTACCAGTGTCAGTGTCCATTTATTAACGTTGCACCACACTTGTCCATCGAGTATGTGATGGGCTCCTGTCACGGTCCTGTCATGTCATCCCCTTCACCTACTACCGGTTCGTCCCTTTTCCGAGTGGAAAGGGGCGCGGCAATTACTGAATCTAGGTTCACCGTTCTGCAAGATGCAAACATGTGAGGAAGATCGTCGAGCATTGTGCCTTGGTCACAGGACCAATACGGCAAGCTATTCGCCGGTGTGGTACCCATTCATCTAGCCCTCTGCTGATAAGCTCAGGAAGATAACCTCTGATCCATCATTTGGCAATTCAAGGCAGCAAAGCCATGCAGACACTTTCCATTGCACCAAGAAGAATCACACAGTTCAACCTCCCACAATTCTCGCTGAACATCAACGAAGAAAAGAACCACAGCAGGCATCAACCCAGATCATTAGATCATTGTCATCCCATCATTAAACCCCCACAAAACCTACACCCAATTCTCCAATCTTCCAAATCATGCCCCAACCTCCGTCTCCCTGAGAGCATCCATCAGCACCCTAGCAGTCTCCCCGTCCTCCCTCTCCCCTCCATCTCCTTTCCTCCCCTGCTCGAGCCACTCCCCCACCGCGTCGGCCCCGACCACCTCCCCAAAGATCTCTATGGCGCTCTCGAACGCCCCCTCGCTGCTCGGCGGGCTCTCGTTGTGCAGCGTGAAGGCGTCCAGCACGTGCGCCTCGAGCACCTCCATCTCCTCTGTCGTGAAGGGCTGGAAAAGGTTGCAGTCTTGCTGCTGTTGGTGCTGCTGTTGGTGCTGCTCCTCCGCGTTCGGGGACCGGAATTGCTGCTGTTGTTGTTGTTGCTGCTGCTGCTGCGGCTGGTGCTGGGCATGGTTGTGGAGATGGTTATGATGGTCATGCTCGTCGGGTGAGTCTTCGTAACTGTCTTGCGAGCCGGAGTCGGACTCGGAGTAACCCCGCACGCTGGCCGGTAGGCCGCCGGGCTGGGGCGACTCGTCGAGGTCCATGTCCATGCCGCCGCCGTTCTGCATGCCGTAATTGCTGCTGTTGTTGTTGCTGCTGGCCGCCCTGTCCGCGTCGAGCCAGGCCTTCATCGTGTGCTGCGGCGCCACGGAGCGCGGCTGCGCGGGTTTGGGGCGCTGGAGTTGGGGCGGGATGGAGGACATGGACCCCGGGACGGGGCGGAGGTGTTGTTGTTGCTGGGCCTGCTGCTGTTGCTGCTTGTTGGCTGCTAGGAGCGCGCGCAGGGGGTTGGTGGACGGGGTGCCCGAGAGCAGGCCGCGGAGGGAGGCCGGGAAGTCGCCCTCTTCCGGGAGGCGGTCTTTGGAGAGGGAGAGGTCCATGGTTAGGGCTAGTCGGAGGTACAGGCTGGGGTGGCTGGTGAGGATATCGGTCCAGTCTTGGATCTTGTCGTTGCCGTTTTCAGATGGTGGGTCGTTGTTGTTGTCGTTGTTGTTGTTGTTGCTGTTGTTGTTGTTGTTGTTGTTGTTGTTGTTGGAGGGGTTGCCGCTGTCCGTCGTGGCGTTGGGCTGCACCCCGTCTAGCTGGGCGAGGTTGACGATGTGGCGGATCGTCTCGCTCACCCAGTCCACGCCGTCGTATTGTGGTTGGTACGTCTTCATTGCTTCGATCAGAACGTTGAGGCGGTGCTGCTTGAGGGCCGACTGGCTGTTTTGGCCGTCGGTGCTTGTCGTGCCCGGCCGGGGCGGCGAGAGCTTGACGTCTAGGATGTGCAGGACCAGAGGGAGGGCCGTACATGCTACCGCGCTGATGGGCAGCCAACGCGCTAGGCGCAGCTGGATCAGCTCTTTGAGACACTCGGTCACTCCTGACGCCGCGTCCTGTAGCTCGTGCCGGTTCTCGTAGATGATGGACACGTCGCGGACGGAGCTGTCCGCCGTACCTTGCGTAGACGCCAGAGCGAGGTGGAGGACCTCGTGGTGACAGAGCGCCACTCTTCCAGAACTGTGTTATCGTTAGCGCTGCGTTTCGTCAATCAGCCACTCGCCCTCGGGCAACTTACTGGTAATACATATACATCAGGTTGGTGTAGAGGATAACTGAGTCGTGGCGAAACTCCCTCCTCCCACTTCCGCCAGCAACATGACTTGCCCTCGCCGCCGCGGCGCCGCCACCACCAAACATGGGGAACTTGAGCGTGGCGCCCCTGTACCACCTCCTCAGCGCCATCTTCCCTTCCTTGACTCGTCCCTGGTCCTCGGGATTCATCGGCCGTCCCCAGCCCGGCGTGTCGTCGAGCGGGTACACCAGGACCAGCATATCGGTCAGCAAGACGCATAGATCGATCAGCTGCGACATGATGTCGATCAGCGCCCGCTTGGTATCGGCGTTGTACACCTTGGACCTGTCGACCTCGTCTGCCAGGTCGGCCGACCCCAGCGGGCTGTTGGCGTCGAGGTCGAAGTGCGCGCGGGTGATCTGGATACTGCGCCGCACGCAGAGGGCCAGGATGCGGTCGCGGATGATGCAGCACCACCACAGCCTTTTGAGGATGTTCTGGCGCTTCAGCTGAGTCACGCTCGGCGACTTGCTGCTGCCGCCGCCGCCGTCGTTGCCCGGTACGGGAGTTGAGCCGAAGGAGGAGTAGTGGTGCGCCTCGGCGACCTTGGCGTGCTGAATGGCGATGGTGAGCCAGGTAGAGTTGGCCTTGCGGATGCCGGAGCTGGACACAGGGGACCAGAAGGAGAGGAGAAGGGCAGCCTGGGCGATGCAGATGGGGGACGACTCGGATTCGAAGTCGTAGAGGAGCTTGGCGCGGCGGTAGAGCGCTGCGCGGGCGGCGCGGATGCTGGGGTAGCCGAGGGCTTTGATGCTTTGGCGGGAGACGAACTGGAGGGTCCGTCAGTGGTGCCGTCGGCGGGGATACGCTAGGGGAGGGAAACTTACGTTGCAGGTGGCGAAGATGAGGGATTGGAAGACTAGAAGAGAGATCCGCTGCTGCGGGAGGGAGCCGGACTGTTGTTGGCAGTAGATGTCCCAGAAGTCGCCCTCGTTAAACAGTGGCAGGAGTGGATGGACGTGGAGGAAGTACTGCTGGACAATCTCGTCCAACACCACCCGTGTCGGCACGCGGAAGCACCCCTGGGACTCGAGGTAGTTGACATCCTGTGGGAGGATGTGGGTCAGGTTGCTGATGTTGAGAAAGGGGTAGTACGAGTACACAATATCGGCGCTGAGCTGCGGCAGCTGTTGCGCTGCCCAGGGATTCAGTGGTGTGGTGGCGCTGAACGGCGGTGTATGTGCAGCGGCCTGAGGTGCTGGAGCGATGTACTGGGGAGTCTGGCAGACTTGGGGTAGTCTCGAAGTGGACTGGGGTGTGCCAGCGGTGGTCTGAGGAGAGTGGGCGACCACAGACTCGTGCCTGTGTCCATGATGGTAGTTTTCAGGGGATGGTACGCCGTTCGCACTGTCTGGGACCGACTGGGCCATGGTTCGAGACATGACTACCTCCTCCGCCGTCGGGTTGGTCCTGATCTCCTGGGGATATGGCGGGTGTGAGACTTGCGCGTTCTCGCCATTTTCTCTTTGTCGACGGCTGTAGTTGCGGGTAAGCGAGGGGACGGTTCATGTCGCGAACAAGGGATATAGTGGACGTACAACCTCGAGGCGCGTCCAGTGACGACACACGTTTCGCTGTCGAGGTAGCAGTTCATACACGGTCTACCTCTCTGCGAGACGTCGCACCGCACTTTCCTTGCCCGGCACGACAGACATGCCTTCGGCGCCCGCTTGCGGATCTTGTTGGAGCTCTTGGGTTTGGGATCAGTGGCGGTCTCCTCGACAGCGGGAGCCGTTGAGATTGAAGCCATGATATCTCCTCTTCGTCAACTCGACCTGGAGCTTGGGCTACGCGTCAGAAGGAGTAGAAGGGCCTGAGAAAGAAAAAACATCGAGACTGAGGGGTCGAGAGGTTGGGGCAAGATGGAAGTCTGTGGGGTTCTCCAGGTATGGTGACCCCATCTGGGGTAGCCCAAGGGGCTAGAGGAGCTAGTTGGTCCCAAGACATGCGAACTATGGGGATACTGGGGACAGGATTTACATGACTCGAGAAAGCGCCGAGAATCTGGACCACTCAGAGACAGGGTTGACACGGAACTATCTCCGGTCGCGTGGGGGACCTGATCTTCTCTGTTTGTGAGACGCTTTCCAGTATCAGTCCGTAATTCCAGTACTACGAGTTATCATTGACATTGTCAACTGCAAGATAGCTTTGGTTGAAAAGCGTATGGCAAAAGCGGTCGATATGCTCATCCTGACCTCAAGCGTCGGTTAAGTCATCCGGCAGTTTGTGGAGTTAGCCGGCATCCACCTCGGTAAACCTTTTCCCGCGGCTGTAATCGGCAGGAAGGGCGCTGAATCAGTGAGCAGTCACGTGATGTGGACGGTGAATCACTAGTGTAAGGTAGCGCGTAATGCTAACAGCACGAAGGGCCTCATCAAACGAACAACGAAGGAAAAGGTCTCGATCTTCCCTGTTCTGGGTCATCGATAGAGGCCGATACCAACTGATGCGTCGGATACTTGCCTTCAGTGCCGTGCGACGGGACAGGGTGCCGACACAGCCTGGCGGAGCTGGTGCATCAGCCGGAACAATTAATCCCTGAGACACAACTCCCCTCGTCCGCTGTTTAGGCTCCGCCAACGTATCGGAGTAGTTTTGTGCAGGTGGGATATCTTTATGCAGCAGGGTACTGTGAGATCATCCAGAGATATACCAGCGGCCCGCGCCGATGGTCCCTTGGCCTGGAAGCAAACCACACAGCCTCCCAAGGTAGACTTTTTCGTCCAGTAGGCCGGCCCGCTGTGATGCCCTTACTTGTGTTATTGAAGCCTCGGTCGCACTTAGGTACCTCTGCTTCAGATGCGTGTATGACTCGTTGGTCCAGAGGACCAGGAAGTACAGACCGGTGATTATTAGGATGCTTGGATATATCAACCACAGCCATCGACATGGTCGAAAGGGGCCAGGCTCGGTCGTGCACCGGTTGTCATTGATGGAGGGCCGGACGTCGACTATGCCTAAGAACCGGATCTCGTTCGTGAGGGATGAGGCGAAGGTGGCTATCCAAGTGTCAAGGTCTGGGGTGGCATTGAACAGGGCCTTGATCCAGTCGGAGGACTAGTCCAGCATGCTGGCGATGACCTGAAGCGTGCCAAAGGTCAAGCCGGCTGAGAACTCGCGCAGGACCGTGGGGGAGTTGGCAGTCACGGCGTACGATGTTGTTCCATGTCACCGGCAGTCAGTGTTAGTATTGTCTTTATTCTCCATGCTTTCTACTTTTAATCTGCCTCCGGCAATACGCGGTAGAGTTATCTCTTACCCTAGCGCGCCGCCCTATCCATCCTCAGCGCCCTTTTCTTTACCAACCGCAAAGAAGACATCGTCGCTCTTCCAGCACATGCAGTTCGTAGCTGAATGCAGGTGTTGTAGGGAATAAACCGTACCAATCCTGGCTTCAGAGGCCACATTCGAACCAACCCATCACGTCAGGAGGGATATGCGGAGAAGGATCTTGTCCCTCCGCGTCCTGCGTACTTTAATCAGGGCTCATGGCATCCGGGCTCATGAAAAAGGCCATGTCCTGCAAATCTGCGGCGTCCGAACTGCTCGTAGCTCGCGAACCTGCAGCATCCGAGCTGCTCATGCCCCGGGAATCCGCGGCGTCCAAACTGCTTGTGTCCCCCCAACCAGACTGAGACGCGTCCGGACTGAGGTCCGTAAAGGTCGTAGTGTCGCTAGGATTATACATGTCGCTCGAGAAACCACCACTGCCTGGCTACGGCATCGCCTGATCCGGCGGGTTGCTCAGCGCCTCGAACCCGGCCAGGACCTCCCTGTCGATGTTGACGAGCCACTCCTGCTCGAACCGCTGCTGGCCCCCTGCCCTCTGCACGAGGCCCTGCAGCGTGCTGTTGACGAACGCGTGCGCGTTGATATTGTACACGGGATCCTTTTGCGCTATCTCCCTCTCGACAGCGTCCGCGGGCGTCTCCCACTCGTTCGGCTCGGTCACCGGCTGTCTGATCAGCGAGTCGTAGTCGATGGCCTCGCCTCCGAACCGCAGTTCGGCCCGCACGGTGGTCCACATTGACAGAAAGTCCTGGAGCTTTCCGAGGACCAGGGCCTCCATAGGGCCCGGTAGCTCGCAGAGGCGCGTCAGGGCTAGCAGCGAGAGCTTCGATCGTTCGAGATCTGCCCAGGAGTCGAAGCTGGCGAACCATTCGGACAGCAGCCACGTCCAGGGCTGTGGGAATTCCGAGTCGCTGTCGAACGTGGCCAGCTTTTCGACGAAGCCTGCCGGGTCGGCGAGGGCGAGACGGGACAGGATGGTGAAGTAGGCCTTCTCGACGACGGTACCGATCCGCCGGGCGACCTTGTTGGGGCCGACGGTCTGGCTCGACTGGTAGGAGTTGTACAGGTCCGACATCACCTTCCTCATGAAGTGGACTTCGATCATGTCTTGCATGACCACAGACACTCCCTGGACTCCCCCCAATGCTTCTGCTTGCCGAATCAGCAGCTCTAGAGACTTCGTGCCCTCGTCGACCTGATCCCTGCTCTTGAGGCCGAGGGTGCCTGCCAGCTCTCTTAACGCTGTTTGGCGCAATTCATCGCCGAGCAGGTCTTGTGGTGATAGTATAATGTATTCCTTGACAACCTCCAAGCACGCGTGCGCCACGCCGGTATGGTACTGCAGGAGGGGAAGAGCTAGAGCGACCAGCGTCCTGAGCTCGTCCAGCAGTGGCGGACTGCTCATATGCAGGATGGACTTCCACAGCTCGACAGACTCTTCCAGGAGATGGAGGTGAAGGGCGGAGTCCGGCTTCAGTGCCTCGCGCAGGAGCGGCACTATCAAGGGCTGGTATTTCTGGGAGTCGGCCTTCATCGACATGACGAGGGCATTCGTCATGGCCAGGACCGACTGCTTCAGCATGTACGCCTCGGCTTCGCCCAGATCCCATAGTTGCGGCAAAAGCGACATTATCGGATCGCCGAACTGTGACACGTACTGACCCATGCGCTCCACGATGGCACGCAGGGTCTCCATGATTGCCAGCTTGGTCTCGTCGTTGGAGACCGACTTGAGCATGTTGATGAGATTATTGAACATGTCGGCGGCGAAAGGGAGGAAAGCGTCGCCGCTGAACTCGAAGTCGTCGGCGACCAGCTTGAACTGCCGGGCAGCAGTGATGCGGACCACATCGTCGTTGATGGCGTCGGTTGGGTCCATGAAGCGGCGGAATATCTCGTAGGCCACCGGTCTGTTAGCGGTGTTTACCCTGACCGTAATCCACTGACTGAGCAAGATGGCAATCCGGCGGCGCAGCAGTTTGGCGAGCGGGTCCCTGATTTGGGCATCCTGGACTAATGTAGCAGTGAGGAACTTGTCGAAGTCGAACATCTCGTGTATGTGAGCTGCCGCACAGCCCATAGCGGTGTAGATGGCCTCCTTTTGCGCAATGGTCGAATCAGGTTCGGCGATACTCTCGAAATACGACAGCAGCGGTCGCGCCAAGATGTCCTTGTAGTGCGTTATGAGATCGAGGAACACACGCTCGGCGCACGGCCTGACCTCCCACTCATATGCATCGCCCAGGTTGCGCTCCTGCACCTCCCAGTCTTCAGGGTCCTCCTCCCACGCGTCGAGATCCGACTGCCTGAACATGAACAGCTTTGTGACGATGACGTTGACGACTTGGAGCACAAAGTCGTTTGTGAGCAGGTTGGTCTTCATGAACTCGACGGCCTCTCGCTCTTCACGCTTCCTTTCTTGGTCCTTGTACTTGAATGTCTGAACAGGGTGGAATACTATTGCGATGCAACTCCTGAGCAACAACAGCCCCTTCAGTGCTAGCCTCTCTTGGAGGGGCCCCTCCATCTTCAACTTTGTGCCGTCGACGCCCTGGGTAGTGGTATGTTTGATGCCTCCGGATTTCTCGAAAACCTCGGCAAAGTCGGCGACCAGATCCCAGTATCCACGTACTAGCGGTACCGAGTTGGGGAGCAGAACGAAGCTGGCTGGACGCGACGCGGCCATCTGGATGTGTAACTTTGTGAACTGGAGCAGGTGTTTGCCCACCACCTCCTGGTAGGGGAACGGAATCGGAGAGTCTCCCCTCACGTAGACGAGAAACTGGTCGAACTGGGTCTGAGAGATGGCCCAGAACTGTTGCACGATGGTGTCTTTGTGCGGGCTCTCGAATCCTCCGCTGAGAAGGCGTCGCAGGACCTTCAGAGCGGTCAGGCTGTCCTGCATGGCCAGATCCGCATCGTCCTCGTCGCCGCGACCCTTGGTCAAGAACTCGCCCCAGTATGCCGTCTTGTCCATGTAAATCTCCCCCAGGATCTGAACCAGCTCGGGGGTCACGGACTGGAGCGACGTCTGCGTGCGTTGCAGCCGCGCTGAGCCGAGCTCTTTGACGACATGGAGAAGTACCGTCAGCGCGCCCAATAGCCGCTGCTGAATGCCAGTACTAGCGTCTCTGATGATCTGTATCAGGGTCGATATGGCATCGGGCCACTTCTCTGGATAGTCGATCCTAATGACTTTGGCGACGAGAAGCGCATTGTGAAGGACGAAGGGAGGGTGATCCTCGTCCACAGAACCCTGGAAGAGCCTCGAGCGGATGAAGGCTTTCTCCTCGGGAGACACGGCATGCTTGGCGGTCGCCTGCCTCCAGTGTCTGTCAACGCCGTTCTTCAGGTGGATGATGGCGAGGTATCGGATGTCTTGTGGTATCGATTTGTCGAGAAAGACGGTCTGTTGTTGCACAGTGGTTTTGTTAAATTACTGGACACTGGTCACACGCGGAAGGGGAGTTTGTCGCTTACCTGGAGAGAGGAGAGGAAGTTCCTGTGCGAGTACCAGGCAGTGAGCTGTTGGCCGGCAGACTGTCTCTCGGCGTTGTTGGTGGACGACTGGGCAGCCTGCAGCGCCCGCACGAGCTCCTGGAGACTCAGCGGAGCTGCCTCGCCGGGCACCTCAACAGCGAAGTTCATCGCCAATGGCACCGCAGGGAATTACGAAATCCAGTTCGATGGCAATGTACAATATGTATGTCGGCAATGAAGCAAGACTGTAAACAGTAACTCGAACCTGACGATAGCTTCTTCTGTTTGGTTGTCGTTGGAAGGGAAGCTCTGGTGGGTCACACGTTCGGAGGGGGTACTGCGGGCGTGTGGTTGAAGGAGACATGGCGTGGCTCTAGTCTTATCTGAGATAAGAGTCTTGACCCCACTTCTCCCGGCGTGCCAAATCCATCTTATAAACCGCTTTGGTGCTCAAGCAGGGGACCATATCCAAACCGGCTCACACCTGGTACTCCCGGCATATTTGTCTCTCCTAGCTGCTCGTACTCTCATGTCGTCACGTCTGGACACTTGTCCAACGATCGTCCCGCATCATCCAGTCAGGGCCTTCGTGCATAATGCTATCTGATACTGACGCGGAGTGGACGGTTGCAGGAAGATGCGTTCACATGATTCGCCCACGTTGACAAGACGGTCCACGGTGACAGCACGAGTTGCAGGACACTTCACCTAAAAGGGGAGCCGCACCGGTCGCTGGCGGAGCTGTCGGTGCAACACCGTCCATCCATCTGTCCCTCCCGTCGGTGGACGGCATATGAGACCTCACCGTCTCGCGCAATGGGGAACGGCAGGAGTCCACCGGGTTCCCATCCGACAAGGGGGATAGCCATGGTTCGACCAGTCCTGTACTCCTGTACTCCAGTGGTGACTACCTGCAGACATCCATTTCCACTTTCTTCGGAGTCAACGGACGGAGTAACCTTCCACAGAGTCCACAGAGTCCGCTGGCCGTTACGCGGGCTGGAGTTAATGCTCGACGGATACCACACTGGGGAATGTGATAGTAATCGGTTAACGTTAGCTGTGTTTTCTAAATAGCAGCACACGTCCTGTCTGGAGTCGTATCCGCTCTACCTTGCGTCCTGTTCTCCTTATGTTCCGTCATCTGTCCTGCTCTCAATTTCGGTGTCCTGTTACAAGACCGCAGACATTCAAGGGCGACAGTTTATGCTGTTGGTAAAGTATCAGACGTACAATATGGCCTCGTCGAAGATCTTGGAGCTGCTCTTTGGCAAACTGACTCTGGCAAATGTGGCTCTCGCGGGATTGGCCTTTGTAAGTCGTCTCAAGTCTTTACTCTTCCGGTTTCCTAGAAGGTCACCAGCTCACGTCCACCAGTGTGTACTCCTCCCTGCATACTACTTCATCTACAATGTCTACTTCCACCCCTTAGCCGGCATCCCCGGCCCCAAGCTCTACGCGGCATTCGACATGATGAAGGTAAAAGAGCAGATGAAAGGCACCATCGTCTGGACCATTACCGAGCTCCACGAGAAGTACGGCCCCGTCGTGCGCGTGGCCCCCAACGAAGTGACCTTTATCTCCGCCAAGGCCTGGCAGGACATCTACGGCAACAGGGGAGGCTACCCCCTGCCGACGGCCGAAGCCTACGGCGTGCACGAGAAGGACTTCTTCGGCGCCCTGAGCCTCCTCTGGGTCGGCGACGCCACCCAGCACGCCCGGCACCGCAAGGTCCTCAGCCCGGCCTTCTCCGACAAGTCCCTCCGCGACCAGGAGCCCCTCATCAGGCAGTACGTCGACCTCCTCGTCCAGCGCCTCGCCGAGCGCAAAGACTCCCCCGTCGACCTCTGGGCCTGGCTCAACTACACCACCTTCGACCTGATCGGCGACCTCACCTTTGGCGAGCCCTTCGGCTGCCTGAGGGAAGCCAAGTTCCACCCCTGGATCGCCTTCGTCTTCAGCCGCCTCAAGATGATGATGTACGGCCAGATCATGATCACCCTCGGCACCATCGGCACCCTCATCACCCTCCTCGTCCCGAGACGCGTGCGCGACGAAGCCCTCGACCACATCGCCTTCACCAAAGCCAAAGTCAACAGCCGGCTGGAGCGGCAGACCCAGCGGCCGGACTTCATGACCCAGATCCTCTCCCAGACCGCCATCGGCTCCGCCCAGAAGCTGTCGGGCACCGGCATCTCCGAACCGGAGCTCTACGCCGACTCCAACATCCTCATCATGGCCGGCTCCGAGACCTCGGCCACCCTCATGGCCGCCATCCTCTACCACCTCCTGGCCAACCCCCGCGTCATGGCGCGCCTCGTCCGCGAGATCCGCTCCGCCTTCCCGCGGGCCGAGGACATCTCCTTCGCCTCCGTGTCCAGGTCGGCCTACCTCCTCGCCGTGATCAACGAGGGCTTGCGCAGCCACCCGCCTCTACCCGTGGGGATATCGCGCGTCACCCGGCCCGAGGGCGCGACGATCGACGGGCACTTCGTCGCCGGGGGCACGGCGGTGCACGTGCCGCACTGGGCGTGCTACCACAACAGCCGGAATTTCAGGGATGCGTACGAGTTCGTGCCGGAGAGGTGGTTGGACGGGGAGGAAGGGGCGGAGAGGTATAGGGATGATAACAAGGCTGCGTTTCAGCCGTTTAGTATCGGGGCGAGGAATTGCCTGGGCAGGAGCCTGGCGGTTATGGAGACGAGGTTGATACTGACGCTGTTGTTGTGGAATTTCGATATCGAGTTGATGGAGGAGAGTAAGGGTTGGGCGAGGCAGAAGGTTTGGATGCTTTACGAGAAGAGGCCGATGTGGGTGAGGGTTACGCCTGTGAGGAGGGAGGAGGGGGCTTGAGTGTCGGACAAGGGTGATGATGCTCAAGCGGAGGGTCGATGGTGCATTACCGGTTGGTGAAACGGCGATGATTGTTGGAAGGAAGAAAGGTGGGCTTGGGCGGCTGAATTTCGGGGGTGGCTGGTTGAAAAGCGCAGCGGTCGGGCCACGCGTCGGTGTGGTGCTATCGCAGACGTCTTGTATATATTCTGGGAGGGCTGCTTCTGGATTATCGAGGCGCCGTTGCCATATAAACCCCAATACCGCGAGCGATTGTCAGTCGGGGACCCGTGGGCAGTGGCCGGGGGTCCCCAGGTTGATACACCAAGTGGTGTAGTGGTTGAATCCCGTGCTTAGCAAAACCACCGGGCTTTCGTAGGCAGCCTCACCCGAAAGGGGGTCCAATGGACCGGGCCGCCGAGCTTTTTGTTCGACCCCAACCCGTTGGCCCTTTTTTTTTTTTTTTTTTTTTTCATTTCTTAATTTTTATTTCTTTTTTTGGATTGTGCTTTCTGATTTATTTTACGCAGTATCTAATGGTGCTAAGTAATACGACTTGTGATCATGGTCATGGACATGGGCATTTCTCAGCTGATATGGCCGTCATGTTAAAGCACCTTGTCCGCTGCGGTGCTTGCGTCAATACGCCTTCCCCGATGGTCAGTGGACATACTGCCAGAAGAGCGAGACATTATGAGGTGTTGGTCTCGCGTCCGTAGCAGTGGCCTGACTGAGTCTGCGTCGCAAGACCACCCAGACCGGCCGGAAAGCGTCTCTCAATCGGGCGACCTCCATGTTTGCCCAATAGCCCTCTCCTGGTGTGCCAGCTTCGCGAGCGTACCTCACCACCTCTGGAATCCGCCTACTCAACACCCCACCTCCAGCACTCAAAGGTTTGCAGGCTCTTGGTGAATCCACGTGCAGCGAAGTCAATGACCACATACTCATCCAGACCATCGAATACGATACAGGCGTGCTTGTTCGTGGCCAGGGCGGATAGCAAAATATTAGAGATCTCTTCAAGGTTGGGAGGGGTGCCTCGACTACTGAGGCTCTCGTCCCGACATACTCCCAGCTCCGGTACTCGGACCGGGCTCTTGACTCCTGTAGCATCACACGACTGCCGGTGCTTCGCCGATTGCTTTCAAGATTGGCAGCGGGGCAATTGTTGCGGAACAGGGTGGTGCTGCATCATGGAGCCCTAGACATCGGTGTCTGGCTCAGATGATCAAAGATGCCTGTGGGGTTCACAAATGGCTGGTCGACAGCAGTGGACGAGAACTCGGAGTAGTGAACCGGTGCTATTTGTAGTAAGCAGCTGTGCTGATGTTGGATTTTTGCATGCCATACATGAAGCTTTCTTGGTTCCGGGTCGCTTCAAAACAACCTCATCCTTCAATCTCGTCGGTATGGTGTATGAAGCAGCAGGGCCGTTAGGTCTTGGCTCTGGTGTTCGCAGCGTACCTTTTAAGAGAGGTCTCGGTGGCGAAGTGCTCGATGTCATCGTAATGGTCCTGGACGGTGACCCCTGAGCCAGAGGGTGACTGGATTGCTCTCCGACCGCGCAGGCTAGATGAACCCCACAGAATAGAAAATAAAAAAAACGATCTTCAATGCTCCAGTGTCGCAAAGCTTAAAAGTCAGTTTTGACACATGGCTGTCAAGGGAGGAGGCTCCGGATCTTCAACTCGGGCCGTGAGCACGTGTTTTCTCCGAAGGTAGGATCGACCCTTGAAGATCACTGGTCAGTCTACCGGCAGGGTGCGCTCGGACACAGGGGTCCTCTTGCCCACAAGTGCTCCACACCAGGCGTGACTCACCCAATAAGAGGGGTCTGCTGTCTTACCCACCCGCCAGTTGCCCAGCTCACCGCAAAGAGGCAGAATTTGCACATCGCCTCGTTTTGCGCCATCACATTTTCCCCGCACTCCGCAGATCGGATTTCCCTCTCGCTTTCTTGTTCAACTCACCCGTCCAAGACACCGCGAGACCGGACCACCAACAACCCAAGCAGCTGTCCAAGCTCGCTAATCCGGCCCATCCGTGTCGCTGCCGGAAGAAACAGGGGCGCGTGCCAGAAAGCCCACCACTATATTATACTACAACCGCATTCTGCCTCCTTCCCCGCTCCCCGTACATGGAGAGTCCCGCACTTATCGGACCCGGAGCCGGAGGGGCGTCTTCGCTCAGCCCGACCAGCCCAGTGAGCATTCGCAGCATAGGCGGTGCGAATGGCGGCCTGAAGAGGAAGAGGAGCGCCGGTGGCGTAGTCGGCGCCATTGACAGCAGCCCGGGCAGCATCGGCGACGATAATGACATTGGCGATCACAACGACCGGAAGAGACAACCGGGCGTTAAGAGGGCCTGCAATGAGTGCCGCCAGCAAAAAGTGAGTCATGCAGTATCACCCAACAATTGCGTTCAACAACCACATACTGCTGTCTGATGGATATTATGCAATTCACCGATTGCTTGAGACAGTTTGCTAATCATGTCGTGTCCCTTCCCATAATAGTTGCGCTGCGATGTCGTACAAGAACCCTTCCAGAGCTGCTCGCGGTGCAACCGCCTCAAGCTCGAGTGCAAGATCGAGTCCAACTTCAAGCGCGTCGGCAAGCGGAGCAAGCATGCCGAGATGGAGAAGGAGATCGACAAGCTGCGGCGTGCCGTGCAGAGCGCCAAGGCGCAAGGCTTCGTCTTCGACGAGCCCGAGGACGAAGGGCACTCGCAGCTGCAGTCGCCCGTCGTCAACAGCGTCTACTCACACACGAGGAATCCGTCCCTGATGGGCTCGGACGAGGCCGTGTCGTCGCTCCTGCACCTTAAGCGGGGTGGTTCCTACAACATGCCGCGCATTGTCCGCGAACTCGAAGATATCAGACTCACAGAAGAAGCCGAACGCCAGCTCTTCGAGGAGTTTTTCACCTACTACCACCCCTTCTTGCCGTTTCTCAATCCCTCACAGACCGCCGACCAATACTACCAGCAACTGAACCTGCTGTACTGGGCCATCATCTCGGTGGCTGCTCGTCGCTATGCCGCAGATCCTACATTCCTGACGCAGCTGTCCGGCCCGTTGACGAGGCTACTGTGGCAGACCATAGGCGACGTTCCGCAGAGCTACTACGCGGTCAAGGCCATGTGTCTCCTGTGCACGTGGCCTTTGCCAACGAGCACATCTGCCTCGGATCCTACACACATACTCGGCGGTGTGATGATGAAGACGGCGACCGGTATCGGCCTCCACCGGCCGAACCACATCAACGACTTCTCCAGGGTGGCCATAGATCTCAACACAGAGCAACTGCACGACAGGGTGAGGACGTGGGCTGTCTGCAACATCGTCGCGCAAACGATCGGCACCGGATATGGACAGCCAGCCTCAACCATATATGACTGGACCCTAGCTGTCCGCCCGGGCGATTCAGGTCCCCTGTCCTTGCCGCCGGAACTAGAAGCAAGGCTGCGGATTGAGCGGTTCTGCGACAAAGTCTCGAAAGAGATGTACAGCAATGCCAGTGACCCGAGAGGGGTTGCTGGTGACGAGCACCGGGCCATGCTGATGAGGGTGTATCGCAGAGAGTTTGGCGAGCTCCAAGCCTCCATCCTCTCCCAGAACCTGACACCGTTCGTGATTCTGCACCTCAGAGCGGCTGGCTTACACCTGCGGCTCGCCGGCTTCTTCGACTCGAGCACGACACCAGGATACATGGACGACCTGATGGGTCTGTGGCGCGCGACTGCCAGTTTCCTTGATTATATACTAGACGGTGATTCCAAGTACGGCGATGGCCGGATAGGAGGAGAGTATTTCCTTAGATACGCCACGAACTATATCCAGCAGATGCTGGTAGCTGCAGGGTTCGCCCTCCTCAAGCTGCTGAGGTCGTTCTTTGCCAAGTCGATAGACTTTGATCGTGGCCGGACTCTGTTCCACCGGACAGTAGCTGCCATCAGGACGACCAGTGTCGTGCAGAACGATCTCAACTGGCGGCTGGCCGAACTCATGGTCCAGATATGGAACGGAGCGCGGATGGACGCCAGCAGTCGCGGGTCCTTCCACGGCGACGACAACGGGGATATCGACGACAGCTTGCAGCTCAAGGTCAGGTGTCGACACAGCATGAGTCTGGTGTTCGACTCGATCTGGCACTGGAGGGAGGAGTACCAGGCCAGGGGGCGCGGTACACTGGATGGTAAGTCGCTTCCTAGCAATTTCTCTCTTTCCCTGTATTCCAGCTCCAAAGCTAAGACAACCGACCTTTGGCAGCCCTTAAGCAACCTACAAATCCTGATTCGGCTAATGAATCATCAGCGTCCTCTACGCACCTGGACAGCACGCTGATGCCGCCACAACACGGGTTGCCGTCGGGTATGAACATCACCTCCTCCAACGGGGCTCTCACGCCGAACGCCGCGAGCGGCCTGGCGGGATCCAACAACACGGGGCAGGGAAGCTCTGTGCTGGGGATGAATTACGAAAGTAGCTATGACGTGTGGGATCCCCAACACTGGATGCTGGACGGACTGCTCGACTTCAACTACGCCTTCGTGCCACCGCTTGAGGGATCTTAGGAGATCTGATCATGCTTCGGACTGGATGAGAAGGATGAGTACGCGAGATGAGTGGATGAGAGAGCTACTAAAACGAACGGGGCCCGAGCCGAATGATGGCGACAAACGCGCATAGAGTGGTGATGAAGGGTAATGTCTGGCGAAACTCGAAAGCATGCGTACAGCGGATGGGATAGCGGTGGAACTTTTTGGTGGCTCACACTGTCAGATTGCTTTGAAGCACAGCCTGACGCCACGGCGAATACCCATTTTTACAGTTTTTTCCTGGTGGTTTCGGTGTCCGTTTCGAGAGGCGTTGGCAGGCAAAAAGACCAGGCGAAGGGCTGTTTCAAAGTGTAATGCAAGCATCGCTATCCTAATAAATCGCTTTGTTGTACAATGGATTCTCGAGTCCTCTTCTTGTCCCCCCAACGAAGAAAGACGTGCATCGAGGAAAGCCTCGATGACCTTGTCCTCGTTCTCAGTTGTCGACAAAGCCTTGTCGTCGGGTCCCTGCTGCATCGCTGTGTCTCTGTTGTGGGTGGCAGCCATCACCTCCTGTGCTTCGTCCAGCGTGTTACCCTCTCTCTCTCTCTCTCTCTCTCTCTCTCGCGTGTCTTGTGTGTCCTCAGCCTGACCTGTACACCCACCATCCTCCTGCAGTCTCGTTAAATATCACCACACAGTCTCGTATCCGCCAAAAACTTGTGAAACTTTCCAGCGGGAGCTTGGGACTTATGCAGCCGGCGCAGAGCCAAGATCTCGGCCACCCCGAGCACACACAAGACGGCCTTCCTGTGTTGTTTTTCTAGAAAGAAACAATGCGCACCCGAGAAAAGAAAGGAATGATTGTGGTTCGACGCCACACTTATTTTTCGGTTATTCTTGTACGTTATAAGTCTCTATGCTTGCCCCTGCCCCTCGAACTGACTTTGGGACAAACTTGTCATTGTCTTCCGCTCGGTCTTAGCGGGCGCGCGCCACAAGCGTGTGATTTGAGGGGGAGGGCTTGCAGTGGAAGTGGTACACGATCGCGTAGCTTGCTCTAGTTCGTTTCTCACTTGTAAATTGGCTACGCCGTATCTAGGGAAGCGAGAGGGGAAGGGGAGGGAGGGAATTGAGGACCATGTTCATGACAGGTTCCTTGCGATGGGTGATGCTTGCCTGGGACCCCTCCCGCCTGCCAAGGTGTACGAAATGATGATGGGGGATCTTGCACGCCACAGTTGACGGGAGGACCTCAGACGGCTAATCACGGGATGTTGTTTGTTTTCTAGAAGGAGCTAGAAAACGGGGTGATGCGCCGTTGGGGGGACTTGGGGTTGAAGTTGTGTTGACGCCCGGGAGGGGGGTTTGACGGGGCGCAACAACGCGTTTTCTGGGGCATCTTTTGCCGTCGAGGTTCTATTGTGAGTTTGATTGCTTGGCTGACTTTTTGTTTGTGGCACGTAGACTGGACTCGCAAGGCGAGAAAATCGCAAGCTTGCCCCGGACGACGACGACCGTCGTTGTTGGTGGCGGTTTTTCTTTCGGCGATGTTTGTGCGGTGCCCTGCGGCGCGGCTCGCAAGGGCGAGGTCATTAGACCAACAAGCGCCGGGGTTAGACGGTCGGATATAGTATTCTTGGCTGGGGATGGGAAGGCGTATTTCGGAATCTGAAACTGGTTCAGGGTATGTTGGATGTGACCGAGGGAAGCGCGAGAGTAATACCCTTGTATTGCTAACTGTCCGCGCCGCACGGCACTTTACCAGTCCCCTTTCCGGCGTCTGCGCCGCCCCGGTTGGTGCTGAGCCGGAGGGCCGGCGCCGGCTTGGCTGGTTAGAACGCGACTGTTGGTAATGTGTCTTGTGAGAACAGGGCCGCAGGGGCATTCAGTAGGCAAAGCTTACACCTCCAGAGTCTGGTCATACAATCGCCAACTGGTCCCCGGAGTAATGATACAGTTGTGACGATGACAGGCAAGGTAGATGATGCACAGGGGAGCACCGGGGCCTGGATTCGGACGACGAACGAAGTCGCCGAGAGTGGTTAGCGGAGGCCGCCGTTGTAGCAACACTGAGAGAGGGTTCTGCAGGCTTCCTCAGAGGTACTGCTTGTGGAAGTCTCATCGAAGTTCTGTCGATGTATCGAAACCACTTGAGTGTGTATGTCCCGCCGCAGGAGCCAGGAGGCAAGGCTTAGGTTGGAGCTCCACATGCTTTCTTCGCTCTGCGAGTGATCCATCTTAGCGATCTGACTCGCCTGCGTCACTTCAGGCAGGAAACCATGAACCAGACCGCTGGTTTCCGTCTGCAAGTCCCATTGCGGAAGATGTTGACTGCCTGATCCGCCTCATCTATCCAGAAATCGACGGCCAGCGCAAGACGGCCAGGCAGTAGCTTCGGCGCTGCCTTCGCTCAGACAAGGCTGTGCAACCAGGAGGCATACGAGGAATTGCTCTATGTTTTACTGCATTACCAAACGAACAGAGGAGGGGGAGAGGCTGTGCTCGTCGACGAATTAGTCCGCGAATGTTGCCGTAAGGGAAGTTCAAAACGGCGCAGTGTCCCGGGCCGGGATAACGGGCCTGAGGCGGAGTTTGAACAAAATGGCCGCCCCCCACGCGGCCCGCACTCTCCAGAGCCCCGCCCACATGGTCACGGCAAACCTCCTCGACGACCTGTACGATAGTATGAGTTCATCTCCCGAAAGCGATACCGAGCTTCTTCCGTCTTGTCATTGCGAGTTTCTTCTTGCGCATTGCTACCTCCTCATTGCCAATCGAGTAGCGGGGAGCCTGGACCTGGCCGCAGTATCGGTGGCCGCCCTGCCTTGCCAGCAATTGAAGGGTACCTCAGGCGTCAACTGATGGACAATGATCCCATATTTTCAACTTTGGAATGCTGAGCCATCACATTTTGATGCGCCGGTTCCGGCTGTGGATGAAGCTGGATAGCTCTAAGTCGCTCGCCTGACCCTCTAGAGCTGGGGCGGAATCAACTATGACGCTGTTCACACAGGTTGAACACCGTCTGTTGGTTATCAACCCATTTTGGTCGTGTGCTGATGAAGATCGGGAGGTCGTCGACCGGTCCGAGGGGAGGGATGGATGTTGGGCGTACTATGTTCCCCCCATTACGTGATAACCACATGCGCACATCACTGCAGTCGCACTAGCCGGGCAGAATGCCGAGGGTGCGAACCATGACGGCAAGAAGTGTCGTCTCGCGGGCCCCCTGATTCGATATCCGCACAGAGGGCTGGATGGTCGTTGGTTGCCTGGGCTGCTTCGAATCAGGGAGATCTGCTCAGATGCCGTACTGTCTGTCCGTTGTGGACGACGGGAAGGATCACGACTCGATGTGGCATGCGTCTCTCCATCTGCGTCAGGCCAACGGAAGGACGAAAAGCGTGCCTACTTGGTGTCATGCAGTTGCGTCTGTCCACTCAGGTTACGAAAATATCATTGCAGCAGCACTCTAGCGTGACAGTGACGCCGGAATCCCCTTCACTTGCCTGCTTTGGCGAAGAGAGTCGCTGGTATGTTGAGCGGCCATTGGCTTGTATGACCCGGCACAGGCTGATGAAGTGGGCGACATTGGCATCATTGGCATGAAGGAACCAACATATTGCTCTACCTCGTCCTAGCCTTGACTACGGTGCTTGTCACAAGTCAGATGGCAGATGCACCGGTGAGTGACGGGCAGAGGGTATCCATCCGCACAGCTTCCCATACACCAATGGCGATGCCGAAGGCTGTTGGGAGATCTGTGGTGCACTTCAGGCAGTTTTCACCATGTCCACCCTGCAACTGCCACGAGGGGTCGATGGGCAGATGCGGTATCGGCTTGGACTGTTGGTGCTAGTGGACGCTTGACCGTTTTGCCGCAGCGAGATGGTGTGTAGCTCCTGTCCTCCAACTGGTCACGCACATGCCGGGCTGAAGGAGAGCAAGCACCGTGGATGTTAGTGGCGACTGGACTAGGGACAGGAGGGAGGAAAGTTGAGGAGATGACTCCCGCCTAGCCGACAGACAAGTACGTATGTTCCGGTGCACAGTCTTCAAGCAGGCATCACGACGGCAGGCACTTCGGGACCGTGCCTCCGTGTGCGGTCCCGATACTCCGGACCTCTGCCATGAAAAGTAATGCCGTCCGGAAGCAAGTAGCTTGGGATCGGAAGAAGCGCGGTGGTGGCAGCTTGAAACATGGATTATGGACCAACCGTGCGAGTGTGAGCACATATTTTCCCTTGAAGACTTTGTGAAACAAAAGTATGCATGGGCCGCACTGTTTTGGGACAGTATTTTGGATGTTGGGCGGTATATAGAGCTGGAACTAACGTACCCCAGGCCACCCGAGTATGCTCTTTGCTCAAGTTGGCAGTCAGCTGCCACTGAATTCCTGAGGTCGAGCTTACAGAATCCAACTTTGACGCTAGGTTTCTTCGGTTGACTGGTCTGGTCAGCGATGACCGAGGTGATCGTCCTCACTCTGGCATGTTAGTCAGGAACAAGAACCACGAGACCTTTGTGTGTCTGCGCCTCTGGTTTGCGTCTGGTATAGGGCGTGATAACGCCCGAAATTACACAGCTCCAAGGGATGCATGTGCTAGGAGCATGACGGTACGTCGAGCGTCTAAAGCACGCGAGGTTGAAGCTTGTTGTTGGCTGGCAGAGTACAAGGGGCCCCATCCATTTCCTTGGCCTAGATTTGGACTCGAACACCGCACCCTCGGATCTGTTTGCCCGGGGATATCATGTTTGAGCACTTCGGACCAGTAGAGTACGACCCTGGAAGCATGTATTGCTCGCGTGTCAGGGTACTGTCCAGATACCTGGCATGATGTCTCGGTTCGTACCCCGGTGTAGTATTGTAAGGGAGAGCTGCGATGACCGACCGCCGTGATGAACTTCAGATCGCATTTGGCGATTGCTTGTCCTTGCCGCGATTACCGGCCCAACACAGAGTTGCAGTGATAGCCGACCTAACTGCCATCCAGGCGAGCCAGTTTTCAAGGACATAGGCGAACGGTGCGGCGCTTAAAGCCATGTCCGATTTGGTGACGTGACCCAAGGGTTTGGGGGGTACACACTCTCAGGCGCAGTGACCAATGCCGCTCTGCCGTAGACCTCCATGCCGTTGTCAGCGTCGGGCGCATGTCGCTTGCGGTTTTGCAAGAACGTCGTACGGATGCAACAGTGAACAGCTTCAGTTGAGCAATCGAGATGATCTGCGAGAGGAAGACCACGTCAAATTCTGCAAGGCCCATGTGAGCTAATGCCCGCCAGACGGGTCCTGCAACCCAAAATGTTGCGGGAGCGCTTAGAAGCGCCAGCTCGGTAGACGATCTCCTCTGTTGGCAACCTGGCTTGTCTTCCTTTGGTGCCAACAAGCAGCGAACACGTTATCGTGGCCGTGGGGCAGTTGTGGTAACCGTGGCCTTCTTCCGGCTTGGGTTCCAAGTTGAGTCGCAACGGAAGGGCCGTCATGAGATAGACGCGGTTGATAATCTGGAAGCGGAAGTGCGCAGTCGTGCGCCCTTTGCATTTTTTGGGTCCATGAGGCTGTGGAAGCCAACCTCAGCCAATCGATGGTCCCGATAAATGCACGTCGGGCGCTTCGCTGCAGTATCTCAAACTTCAAAGCCTGCAGCCGAGGAGCCGGCCCTATCAGGCTAGTTCAGCTTTGGAAGCTGAGGTGCCATCGACCCAAGCACTGTTTGTCGGTCGATTGCAGTCGGAGAGGCGATGACCTTCATGTTTCGGCGATTATGCATGGTCGCGGCCATCCTTGACAAAGAATTAGACGCCGGAAAAAGAGTGTTGGATGGTTGGCTGTTGGAAGAGAAAGATGCTGACCCTAGACGCGACAGCGACCGCATCCGCCCAAAGGGGAGCTCCCGCAGTGACGCACCAGACCAGATTGGCGCAGCGGCGTTTGAGACAGCCCAATCAGGCCAGAAAGCCTCCTCGCAATGGAGGCAAAGGGTGGCACAATAAGGCTGACCTGGACGGTTGAACCAGGAAAAGATGGCTGTTAATCCAGATATGGGCCAGATCTCCCTGTGCAAAGTAATCCTTTCAAATGAGGCTGATCTTCCATGTGTCTGCCAGATGGAAAGCACATCAAAATGGGCGGCGGCAAGTGCGCAACATGCGATCGCCCGTTCAGCTGCTGATACGCACGTTACCTCTCTTCAGAAACGCCGGACAAGCCTGTGTATTCTCCGAGGGCACGATCCCATCGCGATCTGTTCCGGGACCTTGACAAGCCTCCCCGTCCCTGGTCAGGTGCTGTTGGCGGTGGAGCGACCCGTTGCTGTCAGTCATCGTTGCAGCGAATGAGAGATACAGGTAAGCGCGCTTGCGCACGGAACGGACCAGTGACTTTCTGGCGTTCCTGGGCTGTTAGGCGGACGTGTGCTCTTTTGCAGGCGGCCTGGCCCGGGCTTGGGCCAGCACCTTAACAAGCTTAGCCCCAAGGATACAAGGTGACCGTAACCGGACCAGGCAGAATACCGTTAGCGCGACATCTACAAACGGTAAGACCGACCCGACGCAATGGTAACGTCTATGGTTGGCCGAGCTGTCTCCGCCGACTCCACAGCCAAGGGACTCGAGCCTGCCCCGTCCCTGTTTTCCTCGTCAGCCAGCGTTCTTTATTCCGCACGTCAATCTCGGCCCATGAACAGTTGCGTCTGCCCCCTCTGCTGCCCTGCCATTGCGTGGAAAATCGAGGAGGCCAGAATTGCTACCTGCTCTCGAATTGTCTCTCATGGCTTTCCACCTCGTTGGACCTTTTACGCAGGTGAGTTACGGGCTGCTGCGGGTAAAAGGCCGTCCGAAGTGAAGTCACACAAGATTGATCGCCCATGAACTGTCACCCTATCCTGTAAATTGTCATTTTCTGGCTCGACCACTGGAGTTGCAAAGATGTCTCGCACCGACCCGTGGTCCCCGCCCCCTCCCGTGCCGTTTAAGCACCATTCACATCTCCATTAGCATTGCCCTTTTTACCCTGGAGCATTCTCGCTGGCCGTCCCATGACTGGCAGGTGTACGCCGACATGGAGGCATGGCTTCCACGGTTGGGTCACTATTGCAACTTCAACACCATCAATTATCAGCGATGACCTCTTATCTGTCGGCACTTTGAAGGATATCCACGTCGTTGGACAGACAGACCATGCACACACGGCCGCATTCCATAATCGGCACGGACTGCGCTGGGCAGCATTGTCCAGTCATTCGCAGACATCCAAATATCATCGACCACCCTTGACCTGTGGCTGCCTGGCCACATCAGTGTGGCCAGGTTCGGCCCCTTTGACTGCACACGGAGGAGGCCGACCAGCGTCTTCTCCACGGCTTCCTATGTGGCTTTTACTCCGTTACTATGCTCGGTCACATAAACAGTTCTTGCACGCTCTCAACCGAGCATCCATCTGGCAGCCCCACGGGCGAGATGCGATAACGGCGACTATCCGCTTCCTGTGTTGGCTAAGAATCCTTCAAGTCCCAACCGTCATCAGGGTTAAACGACGTCCGACAAGATAATATCCAGGCTTTGACTTCATACAGATATATCTCTGAGCTTCAGATGCCAGTCTCGCCCATTAACCGTGGTGTGGAGTCGACCAGGGAAGACGGTAAGACGCGAGGTATGTATCTACGTATTTGGACAGGGGGTTGACAGGGGGGGTGACCGGTTGGACCGTTTGAGTTACGTCTTTGTAAGCCCGTAAGGTCCGCCCACATTCATGGGCAAGGGGGACCTTAACAGTTACTGATGGTCGCCTTTCCCTCCGGGGCGACCTGGTCGCTACACGTGTACCTGGGTACCTTCTTTTTCACGTCTTCTAGCACCCCACACCCCCCTTGTTTCCGTACTTCCTCTCCCTTGTCAACACTGACGCTCTGGTCCATGTACCCTGGGCTATGTCAAGTCGACACCGGTGCAGGAAAACTGCGAGCCTACGCCTCTCCGATATCCCCGCCTCGTCCATCCTGCTGGCTTCCCCGGTTCTGTTCTCCTGCCCTCAACGCTCGCACCCCACACCCACCGTCCCACCTGTCTTTGCATTAATCTATAACGAATTTGCTCTGGAGATCACCAGAGCCCAGATCACACCCCGGACACATTCAGTGTCCATGTAGTCCGTTCTTTTGGTCTCCGATCTACTTTCCATACCCCTGTCGGGTACTTGGATAGCATGTCTTTGTATGGCAATCACTGTGCTCCCCCTCCATTCGTTTGTCAACAGCCTGTGGATCCCCGTCGTTGCCTGTCACCGTTGTAGTCAAATACATCCCAGAAGCTCATCGTCTCATTGCGGCTTCGACATCCGCAGTTCCCTCGCCGTTCCAGGAATTGTCACGGTATGCTTCACGGACTTTCCCTCTCTGCCTACGCTCCTACATCTACCCTTCCAACGCAATCCCGATCGTTCGACCATTATCCCTCCTCATACAGAGTCAGTCACCCGTGGTCCGCCTTGTGTTGCCTGTCCCTGGCCTTTCTCGCCGGGCAGTCATAACTAACAGGCAAGGTGGTAGCCTCTATACTAGGCCGCTGCCCTCTGAAGCCCATTCGAACTACCTTCTCGCTGTGCGGCCTGGCACTTCTTTCTACGTTGCGCCGTCTCCGCATCTAGAACACAGCACTTCTGCTCTCGGGAACGTTTGCACACATCCCATCGTATGCAGAGTGAAGAGTTATGGGCGGCTAGCTCATGCAACAAAGGTACCTCCACCGTCCTGATCCCCCCATGTCAAGGCAGGGGTTCCGCAGTGGTCGACCTTGCCGAGGCCATCCACGTCTCGAGGTAGATCCAGAGTGGCTTGTCAGTGTCCCTGACGAGTAGACTAGCAGGGGATCCACCTACATACTAGTTGCTGTGTTCTGCAAACTCCCCCCGTAAGGGACATCGCACCTGTTTCCGGCTCCACCGCACCACAATCAACCGTTTACAACTACACATCCCAGTGTATATAGGCCATCCCGCCCCTCGACCTATATTCTTGGTAAGGCTCTCTTTTGCTGTCCCCCATCCGAACCCCTACCCCTGTTCCTTACCGACCACTTTACGAGGCCAGAGGCAGACTGGAGTCTGAAGCCGTGGTCAACATCATCTCCAGCATATAACTACTCCCACGGCCGCCCCTCGTTTCTTATTGCCTTCTTCGGCACAAGACTAAATGACCATAGCTAGACGAAAGCATCAAACCATAGAACTAGCCGATATACTTGCCGACGAGGACCAGTTCACCCCCGAGTTAGACCCCGAGGTCCCCAGCTTAGATCGCATGCACATCAACATCGACATGCCTGATAGCCGGTACTGGAGTACGCATCGTCCACACGCTCTTCCAGGTACCTGCGCAGGTGATCCTCGATCTACGGCTGCATATCAGGAAGTGACCCCCTTTAGTACGGTAAGTGGAGGTGGCCGCATGATATCTTTCCCTCTGCAAAGATCACCATCTTGTGACGACAACAGCCAAAGAAATGGCGGTGACTGACCAACGCTCAGGTCTCTTCTTTCAACTTTCCCGCGACAGCAGACAACACGCTTTTGACACCAATATCCAACGCCGGATCTCCGCCGTTACAGCAGAGACAGTCCACAAAAGGCACCATGCGGTCATACCACCAGTCACAGCCCTCCAGCAGTGCTCAGCAGCCGACCCCTCCTAACACGTCAACTGCAGTATACTACCCTGGCTACGAACTGTCGTCTTCAAGCCAGTCTCCGTCTCCTCTGACGGTTCAACCACACCACACGGAATACGCAATGACCCCATATCTGAGGCAGTCTCCCAACCACATCCATGGCCACCCGTCACCGAAGGACGACGTCCCTCCGCCTCCAGGCAACACCTACTTTGGCTCCTACACAGTGTCGGGAAATTGCAATGACTATCCGGACTTTAACCACGGAGTTGGCCAGATCAACCCTCCCTTCATCACTCAGGGACACGGGGGCGAGATATCCAATGGTATGCACCCTTCGTCGTACGGCGGCGCAGCAACTCCTATTCTAGGCCAACCGGACCCCCGGATCTATCGCCCAAACATGCACCCACAACCGGGTCACATAGAGAACATCAGACGTGGGGACCTTCTAACCATTGGCGACCCGGGGCAGAATAGTAACTACTCTAGCCCGCGCCGGAACCTGAAGGTGAGCAAGCGTCCTCCGCGGCCCAAGAGACCGAGTTCGCGCCCGCTGGACGAGCAGGCTCGGCGCGCCATGGAAGAAGTAAACCGGAATAACGACACGGAATCCCTAGGCGACGGCGAGGAAGCAGTGACACTGAGCGACAAGTGCGAAGACGAAGCGCGATTCATCTTCGAAACGCGGAAGGCTCTGGTTGACTCGGGCATGAAAGGCAAGGGAATGTGGGAGGAGATCAGCAGGAAGTACGAGGAAGTCTACGGGCAGCGTCTAGAGAAAGCCACTCTGCAGATGAGGCTTACGCGGACGTTTGCCAAACACGCCATCTGGCCGGAGAAAGAAGTAAGTCTCCTTGTCCATTTAGCCGACCACACACGAGGGTGAGACCGGACACTAACGGTCATTGACAGCTCGACCGGCTGAAAGAAGCCTACGAGTACGTCGAGCAGAGACGCTACAAGCTTATCCTGGCCCGCATGAGGGAGATGGGCGGTGGCCAATGCTGGAACTGGACACCGCAGCTCATCGAGGCGAAACTGATCGACCTCGGCTTCGAAGAGGCGAACGTCGACGAGAAGACCAAGACCCGGAAAAGAAGGCGCCAGGCCCGCCACAGACGCGCCGTTGCGGCCCAGCAGAACCAGGCGGCTCTACACGGGGGCGAGCACTGGGTCAACGGGCTGGGGCTTCATCCCGGCACTGTTATGCATGCCCCGATGCACCATGACGATGGCGGTGAGGATCCGGAGGACATGATGCCCTCCTACACCGAGCACCAGCGGGACCAATACATCGAGGAGGTAGTCAGCAAGATCAAGCCGGAGCAGGAGGAATCATCCCCTGAGTCGGACGTGTTGGACGTCTCCTACCACGCAAGCGGCGATAGCAGGGACCATTTACAGCAGCAAAATAACCGGGTTGCTAAGCAAGCCGTCGAGCACATGATGCTAAACGAGATGCGCATGTAGCGCTCCGCTGCAGCAATGGAAGTACACGAACCATTCCAGCTCAGGGGAACCGATAGGTTGCCGGGCAACGCAGCCACTCACTGCAGTGGCACACAGCCTCTCTACTCTTCAACGGCGCCTCTCCTTACCGAGCAGTTCTTTTCTTAATACGAGCGAGTCCTCACACTTAGGGTTGGAGTTATGTGCTTTGGTACGTACGGAATCCACACTTGAAGGCGCGGAGGCAGGGGTTCAGAGATATCACGTTGCTGCACTTCTCTCTTTTATTTTCTTAAACTATATCCGGTCGAGAGTCATAGAGCGTTGTCGCCACGGCCAACCTCTTTACAGTCATTTCTAGCTTAACAGTTTACATCGCAATTGCTAGACGGAGATACCACATTGCATGTCATCCATCCATCAGAAGTCAAACCCGGTACTTCGCTACCGTAAAACGTGTCGACGAAGGAAATAGCCTCTGAGTCAAGGGCGATCTGCGCAGTATCAGAAGTAACGCTTTGTGTACGCAACCCCGTGCACAGTGACACAAGTGCCATGCGTGTCCCGGGTGCGGAAACAGATCTTCAATTCTGCATGCCGTCGCCTTCTTAGACGACGCCCAATTAGCGATTAGCGAACCCAATATCGAAGGCGTACCGTACAACGCAGCCATTTTCCCAGAGAGTCCAAACCGTCAGCAGGCAGGCAAGGCAGACAAGCCTGACAAGGCGAGACAAGACACACAGGCAGCAACAAACCCACCAACCCCCCTGGACACGCCGCAGGCGTGCACATTGATGACGAAGGGGAGTCTAAGCGAATAACTGACAAAGGAAGAAAATGCACCACTTCGACGTCATGACCCCGTTCTCCAGGGGATCTGACCGTATTCCTTGCTTCTCGTCGATGCTGTCCAGAGGCGCTGTACATAGCACTGCCTCAAGCACACCTTTCTACCGGTCTCGTACTAATTTATGCAAACACGCATGCAAACGCACGCAAGCAAAGCAAAGCAGCACCCGGCAGTGGGGACAAAAATATCTTTTGGTTGTCAAGAGATGGCAGGGTTAGTGGTTCGGTTCGGCAAGTGAAGAAGGGCGGAAGCACTGCCTCAGCCCCCCTTCGGCCCGGGCTATGCGGGTGAGTGGTTCAAGGGAGGAGGGTGGGGGGAGCCAACACACACACACGTGTCTGTTCCCGTGACGAGACGCCTTCTGCACCAAGCCACTTCTGACACCCTGCGTCACACTTTGGGTAACAAAGCGTGTTCTGGGATTAGGCGTGGCACATAGTTCGCTAGCAAGTGTTACTGGGGGTTCAATACGGAGGGATTGTGTGCGTGGTTACACTGGGAGTCGTGTCCGAGGAGATTTGGCGGGGCTGCAGATGTTGAAACACGAAAAAGGGGTGGTACAGCAGCCAGAAACTAAGGAAGAGTTGAGCAAAGAAAGAAGGACATGACCACTCTCAGACGAGAGGGGCGGTGAAGGCGCGTGTGAACGCTGGGAGACATTTCAAATCTCGACAAGTTCTTTCCGTTTGATGGAGTTGCAGGAGAGATTGACAAACCCCCAGTGCTCGGATACAGGCTCGTTTGCTCTGTTTCAGCGTCCGATGTGCAACGGGGTTACCGCTCGACACCTTGTCAGTCTTCCAGACACCTGCGCCTACGGCCCCCGTCCAATTGCAATGGCACAAAAAGTGCCCAACCGTCCAAGGACCATAAGGATGGAGCGGGCATGCCCGCGCAGGATGCAGGATACACTGCGCTTGTTTTCCGCTCATCACCGTTTCTTCTCCAGCCCTAAGGTATCTCCTTTTTAGAGGGGGCCATTTTTTGAAAGAAACAAGGGGTGAAGGTCCAAGACCGTTGGAAGGGTTCGTGGTGTGCTTGGCCGGGACGAACCACCAAGCATCTTCCCTGGTCGAACAGGATCCGGCAAATAGGCTTTTTCCCCCCCTTGATATTGCTGGGGGGCGGCGCCTTCGTCCCGGTGGCCTAAATTCGACGGCGATTGAGCCGCCTGCCGCCCGCTGCAGGGAAGCAAGCCCAGAACTAAAGAGATTGACTTTGCTTTTCGACGAAGAAGGGGGAGGGGGGGCAACACTTCACCGACAGTCTGGTTCGGGCGAGATTGCTTCAATATCGGCGCGTCAAGGCAGTCAATGCTGAGAGAGTTTGCTATGGAGCGCATTCGCGTCAAATGGGCTTCTCGCGAGGCGTTTATGCGCTCCCGGCTATGGCTTTATGCGTCCCGTAGGGACCGGTCTTAGAAATCCCGGGACCGAAGTGCAGCGTCGGCTTCGGAGAACTGAGGCGGACCTCGTCTTGAAGTCACGAACAAGTTGTTGAAGCGAGTTCATCCCAGTGTTCCTCAGTTGTTATGGCGGTGTGATCTGTCGAGCGGCCACCAGCACAACTGATTTGGTCTCGAAACAAGCATATCTGGTACGGTCCTCCAATGACAGACGACCACCTGCACCTTCCCGTAATTACTAAATGATCACACCTAGCTGGCTCTTTGTCCATGATTGCCGGCAAGAGTAAGCTTGTTTAAAGGGAGGTCGGTTTTCCTTGGGGTTCCAAATCCCCTCGTGCCCCTGAACCGTAGTGAAAAGCATCCCGCTATCAAGCTAGGGCGCTCCAGCATATGAGCTGGGAAGCAAGAGAAAGTGTAGCCGGGAGAGCAGGAGAAAGTGTAGCCGCGACGCAACGTGGCACCGTTAAGGCCAAAAGCCATCCCGTCTTCCTTCCGACTCCATGGGGGCTTGGCGTAGCTTCCACCTTCTTTAGACATGAGATGCCTCTGAGATTGAGCCAGACTGCTAGATGCGATCGACTGCAGGCATTCGCAAGACCCCTGTGAGTGTCAAGAAGAGATAGTCTAGACAAGCATACCATGACTATCTGGGAAGGTCGATAGCAGGTCATGCATCTTCGCATCCGCCGGGTCGCAAAAAGGGGCTTGTCCAGTGCATCCTGTGCCACAGTAGTCGACCACAGTTTCAGCTCTGATCTTCTGGTAGACTGGGCCTCCAGTCCTTATAGGCCAGCAAACAATTCCTAGCGTAAAACTGAGCTCTAATCGGAATCGTGATGCAGACTCGCAGCTGCTGGCAGACCTCGACCTTGTCGGTCAGGAGTGACCGTGGGAAATAGCTATGGGTGACGTGCTTCAAACAAGGGTCCGTCTGCACTGATCTACAAGTCTTGACCGGGAACTTTGGTTGGACCAAAGTTCATGAACTGACAGCAGCCGAGATACGTGCGTATATCCAGACCATGCAAGGTCAGATCAGTGGGCCGGAACGAGTATCCCAGCATCTGGCCAACCATGGACATTGCTGGAGATCGGTGCCACAGTCATGCACCTGATCGTCGCCTACTATCATGGCCTGCGACGAGACTGACAACCTGTGATCACGTCTCGGCAAATTCTCAGGAAGGCCGAACCCCAGGACGGTGTCCTAGATCTTCGCCCCGCCGGGGCGCGCCCTAACGCGACCCTGGACACTGGACTCTGCTCGACAACATTGGCGACGAATCTCTCAAGCTTTAATAATGGTCGAGCAGATCCTTCGAGCTCCTTCGCATCACGATTGCATGATGTCAAACACCGGGAATATCGAGTACTAGTAGACTAGCCCCTGCCGGAAGTCCAGACTCGCATTTTGGTCCCAGTATCCGGTCTAGCGCGTGCATTCGCAGGATTTGGATGCTACCTTTCTGCGCCGTACGCAGTCAGTGCGCCTTCGCCCTTCCGCTTCGCCGACTTCACGTGTACCCAGTGCCGGGGTACCTGGGACTTGTTGCTTGTTTAAGAAAAGGCTAGAGGTGTCCCGCAGCTCCAGATAAGCACGGGGAGGCGCAATGGTAAAGCGGAATTGGGCCGCTCGACGAGCCTGTTCATCGAGATGGCGCCCTGTCGTTCTGAGCTTGACGATTCAAAATCCTTCTCACCTGTCTGCTCGGCGACAAGCAGGCTGTCTCCGACATCTCTGCCATCCAAGAGACTTGTCCATGGGATCGTAAAGACGGAGCGGCGAAGATGCGTGACAGGTACGGCCCCCAAACTGTTTCTGATGGCCCAAACGGTGGTCGTTGGCAGTTGCAGGACGCACATGGTGTCGTCGATGTGGAGGCTGAGGCAACGCCATCGTCTGCAGCTGTAGTGCAGTGTAGGTAGGGATCGAGATGAGAAGCATTGGCTAAAGTAAAAATAACCTTTCCTCCGTACTTCCCCGTTGAATCTGCGCATCCCTTACCTCCAGCCTTACCGGAGCAAAAGTCGTTTCTGTCGCGAACGCCGGCGCCCCAACCGTTTCCCGTCAGCACTCTTTTGATCGCTTGTTCCCGCACGAAGCCACGATTGCCCCACGTTCTCGAATTATTTAAGGTACGTAGCTGCCAAGGACGCGCTAACCCCAAAGTGGAGCTATGTCTGCCCCGCCACGATGTGGGAAAGGTGGCTTGAAAGAATTGGGGCATCGTCCAAAAGATGACAACATCGCAACTTTATCGTGAGATGGACTATAGTCTGCCGCAGCCTGCATCTGCAAACACCAGCTGAAAGAAGCGATCTGTTCGTGCTGGCGCCAATCTCCTTGTCCCCGACCACATGCGACACATGCGGCATTCCAATTTTAGGATCCGGTGATCCATGGATGCCACTAGCCATAATGGGCCGGTGCTCATCGGTTGGACACGGCTCCGGGCGTCGCATCGCGAGCTTCGAACACGAGGACGAGGCGCGCCGCCTCTCGCACCACCGCGCATGGCTCCCGGGCAACGCTTGGCTTCTTTTGGCTCTGCTTCTATTCTTGTCATGGCCGGCGAGCGTGCTGGCGATGCGGCCCGACCGCATCGCCCAGCTTCGGCAGGAAACCGTCGACATGTTTTACCATGGTTATGACAACTACATGGCCATTGCATTTCCCGAGGACGAGGTACGTTGCACAAGGGCCTCGCAAGGCTTCACTGCGCCCCACAACCCTTTTGCGACTACGTTCTAACACCTTTTGTCACTTCCAGCTACGACCGGTTACATGCACGCCCCTCAGTCGAGATGCCCAGAACCCAAACAACGTGGCGCTCAATGACGTCCTGGGCAACTACTCCCTGACACTCATCGACAGCTTGTCCACACTCGCCATCCTTGCGTCGGCACCTCCTGACGCTCGCGACACGGGACCGAAAGCCCTGCGAGACTTCCAGGACGGCGTGGCTGCGTTGGTGGAACAATACGGCGACGGGCGCCCTGGGCCGTCAGGACAAGGCCTGCGCGGCAGGGGGTTCGACGTGGACAGCAAAGTGCAGGTCTTTGAAACGGTCATTCGCGGTGTTGGGGGCCTCCTGAGCGCGCATCTGTTTGCCATCGGCGAGCTGCCAATCACCGGCTACAAGCCGCCCAAGGGCAGCGGTGGATCTCTTGAAGATCGCCCAATTGCCTGGCCGAACGGGCTCAGATACGATGGCCAACTGCTTCGTCTGGCCCTCGATCTGGCCCAGAGGCTCCTGCCGGCGTTCTACACCACCACCGGGATGCCCTACCCTCGAGTTAATCTCAGGCACGGCATACCCTTCTACGCCAACTCGCCCCTGCATGAAGTGTACGACTCCTTTGTGCCCGGCGACGGAGCCCCTGAGATTACGGAGACATGCAGCGCCGGGGCGGGCTCGCTAGTGCTGGAGTTCACCGTGCTGAGCCGCCTGACCGGTGACGCGCGCTTCGAGCAGCTTGCCAAGCGAGCCTTCTGGGCGGTCTGGTCCCGGAAGAGCCAGATCGGCCTCATCGGGGCCGGGGTGGACGCCGAGCACGGCCAGTGGATTGGGTCCTACTCCGTGATAGGCGCCGGCGCCGATAGCTTCTTCGAGTATGCGCTCAAGACGCACATTCTGCTATCCGGTCATGACTTACCCAACCGTACATCGTACAGGACAGACATTGGAGAGCACTGGCTGGACCCCAACAGTCTCTTTCCGCCATTGAGTGACGAGGAGAACTCGCCTGATACCTTCCTTGCGGCGTGGCATCACGCCCATGCGGCGGTAAAGCGCCACTTGTATACCACTAAAGACCACCCTCACTACGTTAATGTTAATCTCTGGACGGGCTCTTTTGCCTCGAACTGGATCGACAGCCTAGGCGCATTCTATGCTGGTCTGCTTACAATTGCCGGCGAGGTTGAGGAGGCGATCGAGACCAACCTGCTCTACACTGCCATTTGGACGAGGTACGCGGCGCTGCCTGAGCGATGGTCGCTGAGAGACAAGGGCGTTGAAGGTGGGCTTGGCTGGTGGCCGCTCCGCCCAGAGTTCATCGAGTCCACGTACCATCTGTACCGCGCGACCAAGGACCCATGGTATCTGTACGTCGGCGAGATGGTTCTGCGCGACATCACCAGGCGTTGCTGGACCCCCTGTGGTTGGGCCGGACTGCAGAATGTGCTCGACGGCGAGAAGTCAGATCGCATGGAAAGCTTCTTTCTCGGAGAGACTGCGAAGTACATGTATCTGCTCTTTGACGACAAGCACCCATTGAACTCGCTGGATTCGGCGTATGTCTTCACCACCGAGGGCCATCCCCTCATTATACCCCGGAGACTACACACGCCCAAGAAGCCGGTCAGACGCCGCTCCCCGACAGAAGCGCGGACCAAGGAGCTTGCCGCGTACGAGGACGACGAGGAGGAGGAGGAAGGGCTGTTCACCACTACCTGTCCACTGCCTCCTGAACCCCACCCTCTCACATATTCTGCCACTGCTGCACGGCCGGACATCTATCACGCCGCTCGGCTCTTAGACCTCCACTTAACACCCAGCCACGACGTCCAGGCTACTCTTCCTGGCAGCCCATCCGGCGGCCAACTCGGTGCAAAATCCAATCACACTCTCTTCCCCTGGACTCTCCCGCCAGAACTGCTCCCTGTTGACGGCGTGTGCTCCAAGGTGTACAGCCCAGTGGAGATGACGCTCGAGTTCGCTAATACCGGAGCGCAAGCGGCTGGCGGCAGCGCCTTCAACTTCATGCTCGGGTCACAAAACTTGGAACGGCTGAATTCAGAACGTGTCCGGGTCACGAGTCTCTCTGGCCTGAAGATGACTTTCGGCCTTGAAGAGGGCGATGATCCGTCCTGGCGCCTGACCAAGGTGAACGGCGCCCCCCTCGGCCGGGACGAATATGTAGTCATGGACCGATCCATCCTCGCTGACGTCTCGGACCAGAGATTCAGCCTCGTGCGGGATCCTGTCATCGTCAAGCTGCAGCATCTGCACCGCATCGACGTGTCGAAGGGACACAATAGCACCCAAGATGAGGCTGCCAGCGGGTATCAGCCCGATTACACATCCGAGACCGACTCTGTAGCCGCTCTCGCCATAGAGTCCCTCAACGACTCTGTCAACCACTCCACGACATCTCGCGTGAACGAGCTCGGCTCGCTCGTCAAGTCCATCCTGAAACAGGTCATATCCTCCCTCGACCTCCAACTCCCGCCAGCCGCAACCCCCGGCCCGGGCATGGCCGCCCTCCCGGTCGATCTGCCGTACAACCTCGTCATCAACCAGACGGCAGTCATGCCCACCGGTCCCGGCGCGGCCCCCCTCCCCGCCATCGACGTACCGCCGGGCCTGCACGTGCCCGACTTCGGCGCCGCGCCGGCGAGCGCCTTCCCCTGGACGACGGTGTACGCGGCCGGCGACGCGTGCGGGCCCGAGCCCCTCCCAGAGGAGGCGCCGCGCGACCACCAGGTCATCGTCGTGCGGCGCGGCGGGTGCTCGTTCGGCGAGAAGATGGCCAACGTCCCCGCCTTTGTGCCGGATTTCCGCTCCCTGCAGCTTGTCGTCGTCGTGTCGGACGAGGAGGAGCTGGGGCCCGACTACAGGGGATACACGGAGGTTGCCGGCGGTCGCGGCCATATCGTCCGTCCGCTGCTGGAGGAGCCGCAGCGGACGCCTAGCGGGGTGTTGAGGCGGAATCCGATCGCCATGGTTATGGTCGGTGGCGGGGATTTGGCGTATCACCAGCTTGCCATGGCGGACCAGGTTGGGATAACAAGGAGGTATTATGTCGAGAGCGGGGGCGTAAGGGTAAGGAATTTGATTGTTGACGATGGTGATGCTGGGGAGAATATATAGCTTACCTCTTTTCGCCTGTCTATAGAAGGCGAGCGGCTTGGAGCGAAGGTGTTGTCTGCCCTGCCCTTTTGTACATAGCATGAAGCGCGTGTATATGACATCAAAGCTACTACTTCAGTTGCTGGAGTTCCATCTCATGTGTCTCCGGACTGTCTCATGTCTATCACGGCTAACCTGCTCCCGCCTGTATTTCCAACCCAGACTAACATCTAACACAAGTTCAAACCCTGCTGCCACCACCACAGAAGGCCCCAATCTCACTCCCACTTGCCCGGCTCAACCTCATAACTGACCTTACTCCTCCCCTTCGCCCTACTAACCCTCCTAACCACCACCCTCCCCACATCCCGCGTAGAAGGCAGATGCGTCCCGCCACACGGATAAGCCCCCAACCCCACCACCTCGACGACTCTAAACAAGTTCTCCCCCTCAGGCAAGTCCGCCACCCCGTCGAGCCCGCTCCTGCACTTTTCGCCGACCGTCGCCGCGTCCCACCACCTCACCGCCACGGCCAGGTCGGCGGCCACGTACTCGTCCACCTTGGCCTGGATGTCCGCCTTGAGCTCGCTGGCGATGCTGCCGCCGAACTCGACCCACGCGGAGCCCGGGGCGTGGTTGGCTTTCAGCTCGGTCACGGGACCGATCAGACCTCGGGCTTCGACGGCGCGCACGGCGAGGCCGATCAGGTGGCCTGCCGTGTGGAGGCGGGAGTGGTGGTCGCGGGCGGCGGAGTCGAGCCTGAGGAGGACGGGGTGGCCCGGTTCGAATAACTGGGTGGTGTCGGGGTTGGGCCGGGAGCAGGCTTCCCCCCCCGCGAGACTACCGGCGTGGAGGATCTGGCCCGAGGGGAGCTTGCGGACGAGGCTGACCTCGAGCCGGAGGGCCGGGTCGGACCGGGAGGTGATGGTGCCGCGGTCCGAGGGCTGGCCGCCGCCCTGGGGGTGGAAGATGGTCTCCGAGAGGGCGACGGCGACGGCGGCGCAGGCGGTGTTATTTTTGTTGTTGTCGAGGACGGGCTTGAAGAGGGCGCGGTCCGGCTCCGGGATGGTGGTCAGGGGGTGCCAGGCTGTTATGGAGGCGGACAGCTCGCGCAGGGAGGCGTCGTGCTGGTAGCGGGCTAGGGTGCGCGCTGGGGAGGCCTGGTGTGAGCTGTCAGACGGAGAATTTGATGGTGAGGGGGGAGGAAGTTTTTACCATGAAATATGAGGTTTTCCACTGTCGGGTTTGATTGTCAGGATGTTATGCTCTCGCGTGTCCTTGCCACCTACCAGACTTCTCGACTCTTAGATATGAACTTTGTTTAAGAAGGGAGTTTTCGCGGTTGCGCCGTCGTCGGCTTTAAGCGTCCATCGCCACTAGGCACATTTAACCACGTTTCCCCATGTCAACTCGAAGGGCGCATTGTCGAGACGAAAACAGAAGTCGAAGGTACGGATAAAATGCCACATCGCAGAATGATCTATGGCCTTCTTCTTCGTTCTCTAGATGCTACGACCGCTGTTGTCGACACGAGACATACCTTCAAGATTGACGAGTCACGACTGAAATAGCACCCACCAGCCCTCAGCAGTTTTACTACGGACCCTGCGTAGAGATGCGATCGAAGTGTATAGGTGGATGGCACTGGTTGGGGGACAAGGTTCTGCCGGACAGGTGACATGGCGCTGGGCGTAGGCTCTGAAGGTGATAAGGCAGCGCCAGCCATAGGAAAGGGCGGCTACGAGGCTCCTGGCTGCGTTGGCTTTGTAACGGAGGTCCTTCGAGGGAAGATTTTTTCAGAGCTGGTCTATTCTTGGTAGGTGTGGCATGGTCAAAGGGTTGGAAAGCGCCGTCTATCTCGAGGGGTTGAGAAGCCGGTCAAAGTAGTCCTCTAAAGCAATCTCCTGGGAACATGCTCGAGCTGCGATCGTGGTGAAGCAGCAGTCACGGTTCTCCTAGAGTCCTGCACAACTCTCTGTAGTCCTGCCAAAATACTTAAAGTCGAAACACGCTCGCACTCCCGGGGTTTGTGTTGCTTGCGGTACTTAGCATCCCTGATGCGGAACATGTTCATTGACGCCCGGACGAGATTGAGCTGATGTTCAGATGTGAGTCTGGAGGCTAAGTCTGACGAATCCGAAAGGCATGTTCCACGACGGAGGAAGGCCTCCATTGCGTATAAGCCCTCGAGATGTCGCGACCTTGGCAACCTATGAGGCAATCCAACCGGTCGTGCTGGTGCCCAAGCTGTGACACAACACATGGCTCTCGCCAAGGCTCGCAGCTGGGGGTTGGATTGCCCGACGCAACATCTCCGACACCATAGAAGACCAACATAAGTCTCGATCGCACGCAATCGGCATCTGGAATACTCACGGCGTGAGTGGTGACTGCTGTGATATTCAATGATTATACCCCTGATAACGGGATAAGCGACCTCGTTCTGTCCCAACCAAACCTGACGTCTATATGCTGCAAAAATCAACCTGTAAAACCATTCCAGTCCTTTTTGATATCCGTAACGCCGTGAAGTGCAGATATTATGGTTGCTGCTACACCATGAAAATGATGATTAGGGTGCCGCAGGGCATGAGGTCGAAAGTCATACCAAAAACCCAGAACGCATCTCTCGATCCACTGGAAAGTGCAATAAGGCAGTCACCAAACGGTGTGTCTCTTGCAAGATAACCCAAAAGTCCGCGCATGTATGTTATACCGACCATCTATCCGATGTTGGCAAGTGTCGTGCAGACCATGTAACCGGCGCCGATGCAGTTGGCCGTGGCGTCGAGACTTAGTCGTCAGTCTCGAGGAGGGTGACGGTAGGGAGGCCGCCGAGCTTGTCGCGGCCCTTGAGGAAGGGGATCTCGAGGATGAAGAGGTAACCGATGAGGTCGCCCCCGAGCTGCTTCACGAGCGAGCCAGCGGCTTGCGCAGATCCACCTTGGGTCGGAATGTCAGCAAATGTACAGACAAAGATGGAATCAGCGGTAGATCCCGGTCGCACAGCGAGTTAGAATTAGAAGAAACATGCAAAGACTGGTTCGGGCTTACCTGTAGCAATGATGTCGTCGACGACCAGGACCTGCTGGCCGGGCTTGATGGCAGCCTCCTGCATCTGGAAGAAGTCCTGGCCGTATTCCTTCTCGTAGGTGGCGGTAACACAGGGCCCGGGAAGCTTGCCCTGCTTGCGGACGGGGACGAAGCTGGCGCCGAGCTGCAGAGCGAGCTGGGGGCCGAAGAGAAACCCGCGGGCGTCCAAGCCTACGACAACATCGGGCTTGACGCCAAACTCAAGCACCTGGAGCTCGAGAGCGCGGAGGAGAGCTCTGTGCGTGGTGGGGTTCTGGAAGATGGGCAGGATGTCGATGAAGTTGATGCCGGGGATGGGGAAGTCGGGGAAGCGACGGAGGGCGGCGAGCAGGCTTATCTTTGTACTGGCGAGTTCGGAGGCACTGGCGGCGGAGGAGGAGGGCTGTCGTCCCGCGGCATCTTGGTTGCTGCCGGCCAGAATAGCGGCTTCGGACGTGGTGAGAGCTGCTGGCTGTGCCTTGTGCTGTTCGGAGCTGGTCGAGACCTGCGGCGCGGACTGGTTGGAGGTTGAGGTCATGTTGGGGGAAGGGAAAGATAGAGGGAACGAGAGAAAGGGAAAAGGCTCCGTCTGTCTCTCGTAATCTAGACCGATAGGGTAGTAGCGACAGGCTTGGGTGCCACAGGCAAGCACTTACTTTCCGTTGCTGCAGAGGGGTGTGTGAGCACGAAAGGCTTGGGTGTACGTTGTGCAAAGAAGAGGGAAACAACGTTGTCAAGGCAGGAGCGGTCGGATATGATACGCGCAAGTCTGGACGAGAAAAAAAAAGCAATCGGCCCCTTGTCCAGGATAAGAGTCAGACGCTAAGACGGTAGGAGTGGGGTTCGGAAACAGCGATGGGGTCCCGTCGATTCAAGACGTTTCCCTGTCGGGCCACACCGACCCTGAAGATGGAGATTCGAGATCAGGATGGTGTGGTGTAGAGGGGTCCTGTCACCACATTTTCCACGCGCTGGAGCTTGCTTTCCGAGGCTGATACCGCCATTCCATCACAGCTGGCGTTCAGATAACATGGAAGTCGCGACTAACCACCCCGAGCTTATCTGCAGCTTCCTCTCCCAGCCCAAAGTTCCTACCTGAAGCCTTGTCCTGCACCTTTTTGGCCGGTACGTACCTTAATGGTCACTGTCGGCAATATATGGCTTGAGGCTTTTCTGTTCCCTGGCTCCGTTCACTCCAAGACACATTCATGTCAAGGAATATTTGTGGACTCCCAGCATGATCTCATGCACAGCAGTGTGTTCCAGATGGAGGCGTCTGCGGCTTGTCAACCTGGAAAGCAGCGGTGTAATAGCAAATAGTAAAGCGTGAACGAAGCAGGTGGGCGAGGGGTGAAAACACGATTACCCCACTATGCCTCTCTCCCGAAAAGTACGCGCTAGACCTGCACCCACTTTACAGATAGCGCGATGGAGGGGGCTATCGGTTTCCCTTATCGAGCCGGCGTAAGAATAGGTACACAACATTGTACGCAAGTGAGAGGCAATCCTCCTGGAAGTCTTGCTTCTCATGACATGAGCCTGTCTCTTTCTTTTGCCTCTATAGAGCATCGAATGTGCCGTTTGCAGGATGGTCCAAACAAGCTGCTCAGCCAGGACTTTCGAGATCGGGCGATCCGACTGCTGCATGCATCATGTACATGTACTGTATGTATGTACATGTACATAAAGGAGCCAAGTGCAGCTGCACCATTGATGCAGCCCTCCTGCCAGTGGAAGACGTTGTGTTCCGTGAGGCTTCCAGAACCGCTGGCAGAGACTGCGATTGACGTGAGCCCCTGCCTAGCTCGTCCAGAGCTTGGACATATTCTCCGGCATCAGGAAGGCTGGCCGTTCTTCCCCGGATTTGGCAAGCATAATGGCTATTGTACTGTACATACGGCGCACACACACAGAGGAGTGACAACCACTTGTTTGGCAGGAAATACAGAAATAGCACCTTCCTCTTCCTGAAGACTGATGCTGCAACGCGTATCAACTCGTCGCACTCAACCTTATGGGGAAAGCTGCCGCCCCAATTTACTCGCGGCCAGTTCTGGCGGCCCATCAGACCACACCTTTACCTTACTGTTAACTTGGAACTTGAACCCCCCGGACCCCCACTAGAAATCAGGCACAGCACGCTGTAAAGCACGCCAATTGCGAGTGCTTCTACTACCTGGTGTCAGACGAAATGGCGCAAGCCCCGATGCCTGTTCGCCAATGCTGTCGTGCACTCCTGTGCTACCGCGCTCGGCCATGTTTCCAGACGTAATGGTTACTGCAGTCAAGTTCACGGTCGTCTCCTTTCCTTGCTTGTTTGACTGCCCCAACGAAAAACAAGTCGAGGCCGGTAAAATACGAACAGTTCGGTATCAGCTTGTTCAACAACTGGGGCAATAAAGAGGGCCCTGTGTCTCGAATAGAGGAATCTGTCGGCCCATTGCCCACACTTGCCCATTGTTGTCTGTGAGCATGGTAGAACATCATCGATGGCACAATATTGACATTCCACACCGACAATCGGCACGTCAGCGAAGCGTCCGCCGACCGGGTCGTCGAATCACGTCAACTCGTCCACAAGAGTCGAGCCTTCAACCCCCACGCAAGCAAGCCTACCTCTGCTTCGCGGGTGGTGATACCATTTAGCGGCACGCCAGTGGTGCGATCGTCTAGACCTACCGTGGTAGTTTCCAATCAGACACCCAGGCTACAAAGCCGTCGACGGCCACTCGTTCCTCTGCCGGCACCGCTTACACCGTCTGGGGTTGTACACCAGACACGCACGCTTCCTCTAGGCGAGCTACCCGTCTTTTACAAATACTCTCAGACCTGACGAAAGTCACAGCAACACCAAGGGCCATTGTTTGGCATCAGCACGTTACTTCCATCGGGCCGTGTCCCCCAGCCTTCCCGAGACGTGGACAGGAAACTTCAATCCATCGATGTCTCGCTGAGCCGCTTCACTGGGCCAGACGTAGCACACCGATGCCGCTAGTCGCGCAAGATAGATTAACTCTCTCGCGGTTCACACTTGACTTGACCGGTGTTTCCCAACGAACCCGCTCGATATTGCTCTGCCTTCCCCTTGAGGAAGCCCGACGTCCAACCAAGCACGAGTCCCCCCTATCCGACCTTGCAACCTTCTATATGCGCGCCCTGAGACATGGCGACAAAAGCGGAACATGTGAAAGCACTGTGTCTGCTAGTGCTAGTGCTAGTTCATTGTGTCTCGCATATCAATCTGTCCAGTCTATTTTACAGGATGCCGCTGCTCGCAGTGGCTCCATGTCGTCAACCATCTCCACATAGCAGTCCACTGCGTTATATGCAGCATCTATCTGAATACAAGATCCGGTGCATTAGCGCAGCATATCTGCCATGTATCTCTCCGAGATTGACGTCTTGCATATGGCCGTGCGGTATCTACGGTATCAAAGACCCGAGATGCTTCCGATCCACCACCTCGGCCGTGCTGTTTCTCTTCGGCGGCCGAGGCCTCGACAATAATGCCGGATATCTAACAAAGCAGAGTTCGTGAGATCCCTTGCACGGATAGGACAAGTTCGTTCTCTTTCTCCAAGTCCTGGTTTCAATGCCCCACGGAACGTCCCAGCCTGTAAACTATGGCTTGGTCACGCCCAGGTTACAGCACGTCGGTTGAGAGCTCGCACCACGTATGCGAAATCGGTCAACTTCGATGAAAAACTTGAAATAGATGATGTAGCTGAATTATATTAGACGTACAGTACTTCCTGGCACCTTTTGGCAATGTTTGGCCCCTTACGAGTTGGAATCAGTATTGTGCTAGCGGAGTCAGGTCGCAAGACCGCCTTACTACGCGCCCGCCTCTACGATCCGTACTGATTAGGAGCTCGATGTTGTGGGAGAAACTGTAGTCATTGTCACACATTACCCAGGAAACACTTAAAGATACTATCATATTTGACGTTACTCCTCCTCCTCCTAATGATTGAATAGGGCGAGAGAGCCATCGAGGCACATTATAGCGAACCCCTATTCAGATGTAGTACTCGAGCCCATCACAAAGTCTGTCAACAATCGGAGTGGATGCAAGAATTCGCAGAGGTTACAAACAGAACTAAATGTCTGCGCATGGTTTGACGGCCAGGACTCACTACATCAGTCGAGGTCTTTGCTAGTGATGGGCAGAGCACGGAGGCTACACTCTTGAGCCTGAGCAACTCACTCGGCGGACGATATGGCTTGGTTCCGCCAGACATCCACAGTGTGTCCGGGGGTTCACGGTAACAAAGCTGGTGAGTACGTGAAAATTGCTCTCGAGGCCTTGGTAGTTGATGGTCCGGGCCGGAGCAGTCGAGGACAAAGCGTAAGGGGTAGTATATGGCTCACAAGGCGTTTGTTAGTCTGTCGTCTCAAGTGAACTATGGAGCACTGTAGAAGTGTGAACCTGTAGCATACTTTAAAACTAATTAACATATTCTAACCATCGGATGAGAACCTTCCAGATCATCTCCCCAACATCAACCGTCCAGCTCAGCCACATCCGTCCTCAACGCTACCAACATCCCTCCACAGGCACACCTAGCTTCATCACGATGCCCCCTCAATGGGGCTCCTACGCCTCTCGGGCAATTCCACTGCCCCCGAAAGAGATGAATACGCTCATCCTCGATCTCGCCGACGGGCTCCTCTCCCTCCCTCAGCGCCGTACGCGCAACCACCAACGTTGCCGGGGCTGGGATCCCGCCACATGCAACGAGAACTTCAACAACACCTTCCTCCGCCACGCCGAGGAGGTCCGATCTCTGCTTCCGCCTCCGCCATATCCCCTTTCTTCCGTTGACGCGGCCGACCTCACACCCTCTGATGACGGACCCTTCAAGATCTTATTCTTGGAGATCGGCCGTTGCATATTCCTTCTCGATGTCCAGAGCAACGCCTGTGCGGAACCACAATCATACCTACGAACTCCCGGGGATGGCTGACGAGGCCTTCGACCGCTTTTCTTATGCAGGTGCCGAGGTTCCAGCTGCGGTATTCGAAGCCTCGCCTCCTCTACAGTATGGACATCGAGCTGTTGATGATGCGGCGTGAAATGCGACTTCTCGAGCAAAATGTGGCTGAGAGGCGGAACGCACCCGTCGCACCTCTTCCTGCGGGGATGTCCGTGACATCGACCGGATTCCAGGCCAACGACGGATCCTAGCAGCACGGAGTAGACGACCCGTCCCGCCAAGGCAGCAGCACTGGAGGCAGCAGAACTACAGCCACCGATAACGGCACCACCACCCGAGACAAAACATCCAGGGAGCACCCAACCGCCTCCATCGCCGAAATCCTCACCAGGCAGCTCGACGCTGCACAAGAACACACCTTCGTTCCCTCCGGTACCTGCTCCCGACCGAGCCGGCAGAACGAACATACATTCGTCATCTACACGCCAGGCGACTTTCTGGCCGATAAATCCGGGGCACCTACCCGCCGCGCCGGTCCTCCGCGCGAGCATGCGGGGGAGGGTTCGGGCTCGGAGGACTCCGACGAGTACTGGTCGACGAAGGAATAGGAACCCTAGGACGAGGAGGAGGAGGAATCAGTGAACGACGAGGAGCAGCCTGAAGACGACGAGTCAGGCGCGGATGACCTGTCGGAGGAGGAGTCAACAGAGGAGGAAGAGTCAGACGAGGAATCGTCTAATCAGGAAGACTCGTATGGTCGCGACGGCCAGCGAGACCTGATCGAGGATGGTCTGGAGGAGATGTTTATTTCCGTGGAACGCGAACAGCGGGAACGAGGGAGGCAGGCCCGCGAGCGCGGACGTGGACGTCGGGGACAAGGGCAGGGACGCGAGGAACACGGGCAGGGATACGGCGGACATATGCCGGGGCACGCACATGCGCAAGAGCAGTGGCAACTATGGACAACCTTCGCCAACCCGTTCCAGGTCCCGGCCCCTGACCACGCCGGGTCCCGCCCGAGTGGAAACAAGGTCGGGTACGGAGGGGAGCGCAGAGGTACGGACAACTCAACAGGCTTTGCAGCCCGTGGCCTGTCGACGCGGGACGGGGAGGACAGCAGCGTCAGCGTGGCAATCATCGGGGCCGGCTCTCGCGGGGTATGGTTGGAAGGGGAGGGGGCAGGCCTTCCCGGGTGCCTCCGCTCGAGATCGAGGGCGGAGAGGAGGAAGCGGCCGAGTCTGACGGGGAGAAGCTGAATGAGTGGGATCTTGATCCCGTGCCGACTTACCGGGCTGTGCAGCCTGGCGAGTCGCCGCCTGCTTACCGACCTTGGTTTGTCATTGCGTATGTTTGTATGTGTTTTCTGAAGTACTGTTGGGATAATGGCAGAATCTCTATTGTTCAGAGAGGAAAACGAACAGCTGTACGAAACTCATTGGGGAAAGACTGGATTGTGGAAGCGCGGAAGGAGGCGCACCACGCATGAGGAAACGGGCAAGATGAAAGAGATAGAGGAAACTAGAAGCGTAAAACGGAAGCTAGAGTAGTGCTGTCGGCATAATGTCAACTTTCTTTTCCGCGAGCGTCTCAGAATATAAATGCTGCGGCAGAAGTGGTGTAAAGGTTGCAAAGTTGGATGCGTACGGTGAAGTCTGTACACAACGAATCACTGAATGGCACATTGGCTAAGCCTCTTATGCTCTAATGTAATGGGACGAGCCGGCTTTGAGCCTTACACGTGTAATTGGGATCACTCCCGTCTTTCTTCAGTTCAACGTCATCTGACTTCCCTACAACTACCTTACCCATACGAGCTCCCACAGTCCAAAAGGTGAGGCTAACAACAGAGGCTAACGACAGAGCCTAACAGCAGAGGCTAACAATAGAGGCTAACAACAGAGGTTAACAACAGTGCTCCTGTATTTACTGCGGTTATTTGAGCCGTAATGCCCAATGTCGTGCCGGAGTGTGGTAAAAGAGTGCGATCGACATGGCCAGTTGGTGGACTGGTTGTTGTGAAGCCCTCCCTACCTTAGGCAGAACGGTGCCCATCGAAACTCGGGCCGTATATCTGCCTACCGCATCGGACGGCAGGAAGAAATGAATGTCCTGCTCTCTTCTCTTATGGCCGCACCCGGAATAGGCGCCGTGTGGCCTCTGAGCGGGACAGTCCAGGAGACCACTTCGAACTGAAGTAAGACTCGAATCCTGTAAACACATTACTATCTCCTTGGACTTGAGACACACTATTGCCATCGACAAACGAGAAGCCATAGCCACTGAGACTCACCAAAGAGGACACAGGCGGTATCTTCTCCTTTTCCACTCTACGACGACTTCCATGGTAGCCAAAGCACTGATCTAACCACATCTCACATATATCGAGTATATAGGAGCGTGGCTGCTCATGAACCCGCCTTTTGATCACAAACCTGTCTGAAGCTGATGGTGATTGGGTGTGCTGTGCTGTGGGAAGAAATGTCGGTGACCGCTGCTGGAGATGACAGGGATGCTGTACATGCGCAGGCCTGCCTTGCCCTGGTATGTGGTAATAGTGGGAGATATGATCTTACAAAGGAAGCGTCCAAAATAGACGCACGGAACAAGAGCATTGTCTGCGGTTCGCTTTGGCCTTGCCCATTGTCCCGGAACGATGAACGCCCAAGGCGAGCTGTGATAAAGACTGCGTTCAAGACTCGAGCGTCCCGGAGTAGCTGTTCATAGCCACTTTCTCACAACTCCATTCCTTCACTTGTGTGTTCACGCAACAAGGGAGTCAATCATCACGAAGCCACAAACTTGCAAGACAATTGCACAATCGAAGACAATGGCAAAGCCAAAAGAAAGAGCAACAATACTACTGTGCGCTTTCACACCGGCGAGTTGCTTTCAGGACCATTATCCCACGAACAAGTCTACTGATGGTTGCTCAACAGAAAAAATGTATATCTACCTCCTGCCAGATCTCGGCAGAGTTATCAACACTTTCTCACTATCACCAACCACATACATCAACAGCACCCGACCCTCATCCTTCAACAACCTCTTGAAATCACTCTAGGTGCATACCTACCTCATCACAATGTCATCCGGATCTCACAACGGGCGGGACCCCTACGGGAACGCATTCCACAACGCGTACTCCTCTTCCTCCCGCCCCGGCTATGTCGCCCATGGTGGGGCGTCCGTCTTCGACTACCAGGTGGATGATTTTGGCGAACAGCCATCAGCCAGTACCAGCGCCAGACCTGATCCCTTTCGCTACCAGGTCGCTGACAACGACAGCTACTCGACCAGCAGCAGGTCAAATGCATATCATGCTAACTCCGGTGCCAGGGCAAACGTCTTTGACTACCAGGTAGCCGACCACGACAGCTACCCATCCAGCAGCAGATCATATGCATCTCATGCTAACCCTAGCACCAGGGCAAACGCCTTCGACTTCCAGGTCGACGACTTCCCTGAGCCGACGTCGGTGGGTAGCAGGGCAGCACCCGGCGGCTTCGACTATCTTCCCAAGAGGAAGGTGAAGATCGAAGACCTAGGCTCCGACGGCACGGCCGAGTGCATCATATGCATGGAAGAGCTGGACGTGGGCCAGGAAGTGACTGTGCTGCCGTGCAACCACTGGTTCCACGGCAACTGCCTGACGCATTGGCTCGAGGAGAAGACTACGTGCCCCATGTGCCGGGCGCCGGTCGAACCCCGAGAGGTTCCCCGCGGTACCGGCCGCCATCGCGACGCAGTTCGCTCATCTAACGGTAGGGGGGCCAGGCGAAATGCCTCCAACTTCGGGGTCGGCGGCTCTTAGCGTGCGCCTGCTGCTTCTCGAAGGACACCCGCTAGGCCTAGGTATGATGCATGGTACGACGAGCTGGTTCAGCATCCGCGGACTCAGGCTACTGGGCCTGTTCGCACTCCCGTTACGCTGGGGTTGACCGACCCGATTGAGTATCAGCAGTATCCGGATAATGCTCGCCCCACGTTTGACCGCTCGCAGGGGGGCGTCCATGACCCTGCCCCTCCGGCTCCGCGCCGCACTGCGGAAGGATTTGAACTGGATGCTGAGGGATGGCCGATCCTGCCGTTCATAGTGGATGCTGACGGATGGTACCGCATGCCCCCGGAATACCAACCCCGCCCGGGGTATGGCGGATGAGTAGGGTGATCAACTGGTTTCAGCTCACTCGAGCTCGGCCTCCTGTTTTGTGCTGACTGATGCCTTGAGTGGTAGCACTCGACAACAAGATTTGAAGAGGAGAGCTGAATAAACAAGGTAAGTGGAAGACAAGGAGAGGACAAGTTGTACAGAGATTGTATGAAGCTCAGGGTCGAGGCAATAGAGACTAGCACGGAGGAATACTGGCATAGAGGTAAGTTAGACTCGGATTCGGATCAATAGACGATTTCTTCTTACGGAATAAAGCGCTTCTTCCTTTCTCGTGTGTGCGGAGGGCTGTGAGACACCATCGGCAATCTATCACTTGTGATATCCTCTTTAGCCTCTCTGCAGAGACGCGGCACTGTTACCAGACTGTGGCTACAGCAGACTCTAGTTTAGGGGAGTGCATTTGATCACATATCGTAGGAATTCTGACCCTGCAATAAGCGGGCGCGACTTGTCCAGGCTAACTCAAGGCTCGCCAAGAGGATGGACTGCCTCGGCCCCTGACCCGAGAAACAATTCCAGGCGGCTGCTCCCGTTGCGTGGCGCTTGGCGCACTGTCTGACGTCTTGGCCAAGCGGTCGGTATGGCGGCAACGAAACGACACAAAGAGAAGACGACGGGAAGCTCAACAAAAGAGCACCTGACAAAGATACAGAACCCGAAGGTTGAGGACCAGAAAGAGCCCATGCCTCTTGACGAAGCAAAAACTGCCTCTTACAGTTGTTAAGCGCATTGAAGTCCCTGTTCGTCGGCTGGCCCTTCCCATTGCGTCATATGAAGGAAGAAACAGCGATGACTGATGCGTCCAGCGACAACGAATTTAGTACGTAACGGTTGCCCTGAAAGATGCGCTAACGAGCCCTCACCTTTCCCCGGGTGGAGGTGTTAAGGTCAAGAGCGGGTCGTCGTCTCCGATTACCCGGATCTTCGCCTTGTTTGGAGGATTCAGGGGGATTTCAAACATGTCTCCATGATCCACCGAGAGTTCTTTGAGATAGCCATGCTGGGAATGTAATACAGCATGGTACCTCGAGCCCGATCGCGTTTTCTTGTTCTCTTTGTGTTATTGTTCCACTAGAAGACTGCAACTGGTCCAGTCCAAGCGACTCAGGCGGGTGTTGTGCGCCAATCATATTGAGTCTTGCGCCAACCGGGTAGGTAGTACAAGCAGGATTGACATCATCTGGCAAGCAACGAGAGCGTTTTCTCTCGCACTTCTCAAGAACAAGAGCGACTGGAACTTTACTCAGGAACCATGAGGTTCGGGCACAACTTTCACCGGAATGTCATACCGGAGTGGCACCGTCACTATGTCGACTATAATCTACTAAAGCGGCTAGTCGAGCCTCCATTGGACGGTAAAACCTGGGACCGAGTGATGTTGCTCTCGCAGACACTGACCCAGGGGTAGGGCTCAAAGTTTATGAGGAGTTGCAAGCCACTTTCCGCAGGTTGGAGTCGTTCATCATGCTACGGTTCAAGATCGTTGACACCGCGGACGAAGAACTGTGCTCCCTGTTCGACTTAGACTTCGATTCTTCTCGAATCCAGGATGCCGGCCAAATCTGTCCTTTCGAATTGACGGTTCTCCTCGAAGCGTTTCACGAGTTCCAGCAGGACCTGAAAAACCTCCACTGGTTCCAGAGGGTCAACACCGAGGCTGTGGAGAGGATTTTGGGGAAGCTTGAGCGCCGCCAGCAAACAGTTGCCCCATCTTACCTCAACATTCGCGCTCAATGGCGAGATTTACGCACGAGGTGGGATAGGGATCTCCCGCGGCGTCTTCACAGGTACGGGAGCTTGATCGGAGACGCCAATGGGGGTCTAAGAGAACACCGGCGGGCCACAGGAAGATCCCTGTTTCTCGAACGCGCCTTTAGTGGCTGGAACAAATGGTATGCCGACCAGGTCATACAAGCTATTCAGAGCGGGAACTTCAAATTCGTCGTCAAGGCTTTTGACCCCGAAACCACTAGGTTCGACGTGAGTCCAGACGAACTTTCGGATCTCTTTCCAGAGGTATTGCAGTACGCTGCCATGGTTCGACCTGTCCAAGCCAGCGCTTTGTTGGTGCTAGACAGGTATCTCCTGAGCGAACATCATGTGCTCAAATGGGCGATTCTCGCTATGGGGCGAAGGCAGAAGATGGACTCCAGCAAGGAGAGATTCCCTCATCGGCAACATCACGCTGCGGCTGATTTTCATCCCTTGCGAGACTTCATGGAGGCTTGCACAAAAGAGCAACTCGAAAGTCAGCTTGCGGAGGAGGATAGTTTTGGCCGTCTACCAGTACACTACGCCGCCATGTACGGAGCGACTGGCTATGGAGACCTGAGCATAGAAATGTTCCTGCCAGGAGACTGTGAGATACAGATCGACGGTTCCACAGACGCATCGGACGACTCTGATGAATCTCAAGAATTCGGTATTGAATCACTGGCGTGGAAGGACATTGAAGGGTTGACTCCAATCGACTTCGCCGCCATGGCAGATCACGCGGAAACTCTAGCCGACGTGGCAACCCTCATATCCTTACCCGTCCCCGGCTGGGTGCGGCGAATTGCGCAAGATGTTGTCCCGTTTGCTCTTCTGATCGCGGCAAAGAAATCCTATCAGCTCCTCACTCAGTTGAAAGGAATGGGGGCGCATGGTAGCACCAACTCAGCTCTTGTTGCCCTTGCCCAAGCTGGACATATCGGCCGCGCGCCCTTCCTGTCTGCGCCTGAACTCTGTCCGGACCGCTTGATACGAGCGCGCGGTGAGTTCGAAGTTGCCGACAGGCGAGGCTGGACTGCGCTTTTCCACGCGTGCGCCTTGGGCCAGTACGAAATTGTCAAACGGCTCCTTGAGCTCGGGTGTAGTCAGACGAGGACCGACGACCTCGGCTGGACTGCCCAAGAATATGCAATTCTGAACGGCCATCTTGCAGTAGCCGGCCTGTTTGAGCCGTCCGATCTGAGCAATTGGACAGACGGACCTGCACGCGTCCATGGTAAGAGCGTCAAGCACCCAAAGGTGCACTGCGCCGAGGGCGAGCGAGTCATCGTTGCCACTCTAGGTAGCGAACGCACAAATGATGCGGTGGCTGAGGTTGACCTGCCCTGCTGGTCGTCGCCATACAGTCCTGGAATCTACGACGGATTCTCGTACTCCTTGGAAGTATCGGCACCGGGGACTACGGAACAACCAAAAGTCGTGCGGCTGCCCATCTTAGATGACCAGATCAACGATCCTTTCGTCTTCCCGATTCCTGCCACAACGGAGCCGCAACTGGTCTTCAGGGTTATCCGTCTCGGGGCTGGGTCTGACAGCCATGGCGTCCTGGTTGGCAGCGGCACAGCTCTCCTGGAGGGCAACACCAAGCAGTTCGGAGCCGGACGTCAGAGCCTCATCCGCGAGCAGACGATCCCCATCCTCGACAAGGATACCATGGGCGCAGTCGGCACCGTGACTTTCACCTTCATGGTCGCGAACCACTTCCCACACCTGCAGACACCTAGGGACGTACACCTGGCGCGCAAAGTCGCCGACCCACCGGCCCTCATCGGCCACAGAGGGCTGGGCATGAACCTCAAGACGCACGAGTACCTCCAGATCGGCGAAAACACAGTCGAGTCGTTCCTCTCAGCCGCCAAGCTGGGCGCGTCCTTCGTCGAGTTCGACTTCCAAGTAACAAAAGACAAGCAGGCAGTCATCTTCCACGACTTCTCGCTCAGCCAGTCCGGGACAGATGTGCCCGTCCACGACGTGACGCTTGACCAGTTCATGTACGCCGGCAACATCCAGTCCCCGTACGGCAATCCCCTGTCGGGGCTGGGACCCACCCACGCGCGGGACGAGCCGGGCGCGAGGCGCAAGCGCAAGCGGTCCCGGTCGGTGGGCGGCCACTTTGAGGCCGGCGCGATCCAGATCCGCGATAGGATGAAGCACACGGCCGACTACGAGCTGAAGGGCTTCAAGCCCAACACTCGCGGCGACTTCATTCAGGACTCGTTCGCCACGCTCAAGGAGCTCCTAATCCAGGTGCCGGAACATGTCGGCTTTGACATCGAGATCAGTTCGTCTCCCCACCCCAGTTCAGCTCTCTTCCGAACATACACTTTCACTAACAACGGGTAGAATACCCCCGCCTCCACGAAGCAACAGACGCGGGCGTCGCCCCGGTGGCAATCGAGCTCAACACCTTCGTCGACGTCGCCCTCTCCACCCTGCACCAGCACGCCGGCTCCCGCCGACCCATAATCCTCTCCTCCTTCACGCCCGAGGTCTGCATCCTGCTCTCCCTCAAGCAGAAGGCCTACCCGGTCTTCTTCATCACCAACGCCGGCAAGGCGCCCATGATCGACTTCGAGCGGCGGGCGGCGTCGGTGCAGGTCGCGGCGCGCTTCGCGCGGCGGTGGAACCTGGCGGGCGTGGTCTTCTCGTGCGAGGCGCTGCTGCTGGCGCCAAGGCTGGTCAGGTACGTGAAGAATCGGGGGCTGGTGTGCGCTAGCTACGGGACGCCGAACAATGTGCCTGAGAATGTGAGGAAGCAAGTTGAGGCTGGGGTGGATGTTATTATTGCGGATCGGGTGAGGCTTGTGGCGGAGACGTTGGCTGGCGAGCCGGTGCTGAACTGAGTACTGAGTGCGTTCGTACTAGAAACCATTGTGATAAAAGACGGGAGGTGGTGTTGAGTGATACATCGCTGGTCCACAGTCAAATATCGAGCACGCGTAGGGTCCAATAACACTTGTACCACACGATACAAGATTGAGGATAACGAAAGCAGGCTGTTTGTCGAGGGATTGACTGTTTATTCTCATTCGACTGACACTGTCTACAGAAAAGAAAGAATCAAGTTCGGAAGTAGAACAAAAAAGAAATTTTAATCGTCGAGGACAGGATTCGAACCTGCGCGTCCGAAGACACGGCCTAAACTGCGTTTTATAGCAGGGCCGCCCGTTAACCACTCCGGCACCGCGACTGTGGGATTTGGATTGACGGATGAATCCGTCAGTTACATTATATGACGTCAGCTCAAACGCGTCGGGCGGGGTGAAGATCACCTATTCAAAGTGAGCGGACATGACTCTAGCTGCCGCTTGGAATTATTATGGGTTAGGAATGTTCCAGCGGTGAATAAGAAGCGCTCAAGTATTATAGAGCTTGAGGGTAGCTGTGCGTCGAGGGAGCATTAGGGACAGTCTCTACAGCTAGTTTTCCGTCTCTGAGACTGTTGGATATGGGTGGTGGCGAGAGTCGCGCTTTCCATTGAGCCCTTCCTCTACTCTCGTTAAGGTAGTCAACGAGACCGGGCAAGCGCTCTATAAGCCGCGCCAAGGGCTGCCAGAGGTGATCATTGTTGTAAGCTTCTGACGAGGACCCGTCCTGTGCTTGGATGGAATCGTCGAGGCAGCAGTAGTCACCACGGGAACGAACATTGTCCTTCTGTCTGAAGAAGTAGTCCATGAGTGCCGAACAGTCGTCAATGTACTCGAGACCAGCCCACCTAAGCACGCGCCGGCTATCCTGTGAGAAAGCAATTCGCTCAGCTTCCGCGTCATCTCTCGGACCATCTTCGATTACCATGCCCCTGACGGTCAGATGGCGGACATGTGCGAAGGCCGAATCGCGTTGCAGTAAGGCCTGATATACACGTATTAGTGTTTATGTCGCACCGATCCTCCAAAGCCTTACTTCATATCTTGCAACAGTTCGCCCTCATTGCCTTGCGGTGGACACGTTGATGTGGATGGAGCGGTACATTGCGCGCAGCGACGGCGTAACATTGTTGGCTGGCCAGCGCAAACGCCAGCACGCTGGCGGGGTGCGCCTCGTCAAGAGAGTCTAAAATACGATTGCGGATCTCCACTGGTAATGTTTGGGGTCCTGGACGCGGCATTTGGGTGGAAATCAACTAAATGACAGAGGAATGGACTGCCCGTGTCTCGCTCGACATGTTGCAAGGCTGGAAGCAGGAAAGTGTGGACAGAGGACGTGCGTGATTGAAGGCTAAGGTAATCCTGAATGCATGTATGCCATCCCCTCTTTCTCGTTTTCACCTTTATGCTGCTTACGCTGTATACGAGGCATCACTGACGTCTGCTGGGCGTGGAATCCTCTCCGAGGTCTTGCTACAGCAAAGGTCCGAATGTCGAGCTGCGTCAAAATAGATATTCTCGACGAGGGGAACATATTTGTGCTCCCCCTTCTAGGACAGAGCCCTTACGTGTTCTGTTCTGAACTTTAGCATTAGCATTATTGTAGAGGATCGCGGGTACTATGTGTCTAATCTAGTGAAAGCGCAAACAGAAAAGGGGTATCATGCTTCTGAGCCCAACATCCGGCTCGCTATGCTGTGCCAATGCAGTGGTATCTTTGGGAAACAGCAAACGCAGAAACAGCTGACCGAATCATCACGTATATACACCCGCAGCGACTGAGACTTGTCTCCCCCCGCTGCGTTTCCCGTCTCCGTCGGCCGAGTTACACTCTGGACGACCGTCGGCTCGGCATCCACCGTCGCTCGTTTCTTCCCATAACCTCACCAACCTTCATTTGAACTCCAGCCTGATAATCGAAAAGATCATATTCTGCAGCACGTGCAGCATGACTGCCACACTAGTCGGCAGGAGCTCAGGCCAGACCGCCAGGTCCAGCTTCCCTTCCGTCACGACACTGACGCCGTAAATCCACTGGATCAGGCCCGCAACCAAAAAGCTGGCCACCAGCTCGCACGCCCAGGTGATCGACGAGGCGTAGAACGTCAAGCCAAAGTTATACCCGTCCTCGTCGGTGGACTCGTCGTCAAAGGCGAAGTAGGGGTAGACGTCCCTGTTGGCGCCAAAGTGCAGCACCGCCACGCTCCCCAGGAAGGTGAGCATGCTGGCGTTCTCGGCGAGGAAGCGGATGAAGACGTTGCGCACGCACATCTTCTGGTAGGAGCCGTAGGTCTGCCCGTTGAGGCCCGTGACGGTCAGGAACCAGTGCAAGGGTGCGGACATGAGCAGCGGCGTGACGATGATCAGGCTGGTGCTCGACAGGACCTGCAGGAGGACGAACTGGCTGGGGCTGCGCAGTCGGGCGTACAGCGCGCGCACGTAGGTCTGGTAGGTGGTGACGAAGTAGAGCTTGAAGACCCAGCTGAGCGGGTAGCTGCCCACGCGCTCCCCCTCGTTGCCGCCCAGGATCCAGCCAGTGAGGCCGTCGAGGAGGTACACGGTCAGGATCCAGCCGTAGACGTAGACGATGGTCTCGAGGTTGTTGTGCGGCAGGGTGCGCAGGTAGATCTCGGCGTAGGCTTCCCCTATGACGTACGCGAGCAAGCCGATCGAGAGGGCGAGGCAGAACCACACGAAGCGCACAAAGGAGGCGGGCAGCCAGCGGCGGCGCATGCGGACGGGGAGGGGGACGGGGCGGGCGTCGGGGGGGAAGGCGAGGGAGGAGGGGTCGAGGGTCGGGTCAAAGGAGTACCTGCTGAGGCCCGCTCGGCGCCGGGACTCGCGGCGGGAGATGGTGTCGGGCTCGCCGGTCCACCAGGAGGAGGTGAAGATGCGCTGGGTTTCGGAGAGGCTATGGCGGAGGCCGAGGTGCCGCTCGTTGGTCATGAGGATGCCGAAAGCGGTGACGACGGGGATGGCCATTATGATGAAGGTCCATGAGATCCAGGCGGTGTTGTGCACCGTCAGCCAGTGGGTTTCGGGGATGAGGTAGATGGGTATTGGCACGGCGAGGGACAGGATGGCGATGGCGGTCATGGTGACGGGGAACCCGAGGGACTGCGGCCACCAGTTCAGGCTGTAGAGGTTGAAGACTTTGGTTATCCACATCAACGCCGTGAAGTTGTAGAAGCCGTAGTAGACGAAGAGGAAGAACCAGAAGTTGACCTGCACTCGGGGCTCGCCGTGCGCGGGGACTCGGTGCCCGACGTGTCCCGGGTTATGAGGCTCGTCGGGGAGGTCGTCGCCGTCGTCTGGGAGGGGATATTGAGGGAACGGGATGGCACACCATGTCACGGCCATGAGCGCCGGAAACACGACCAGGACTGTCCACCTCGTCCACCAGAGATCGACGAGCCGCTTGACTACCACGGCCTTGGGCGCGACGAAGGTGTCCTCCGCCTTCTTCCACAACTTCCGGCCCCACCACGCAGCTCTTTCCCACCGCCCGTCAAGGGCATAGTATTCTTCCTCGTCATCTGTTTCATCTTCTTGGTCGTCTAGTTCGGCCGTAAGCAGCGCACCGTATCCGACGTGCACACTGCCCCGGTACCCTGCTGAGAGCAAGCTGAGCTGAGCTGCGCTCGACGACCGTGACCGACGAGGCGATAGACCTGACGGCCCCGGTTGTTGCGGGCGAGGAACGGCGCGGAACCGGCCGAGGAGAGGAGAGGCTTCGGTGTTGAGGCGTGCCTGGTTTGTTTCGGAGCCTTGCTGGAATGAAAAGAACTGCGGCATCGCGAAGCCGTAGATCGTCGGCGAAGCGCAACACCGCCGATCGGTCGTGACACGACGGGGGTCTCGAGAGAAGAGCAGACAGCCGCAGCTCGGCTCAGCTCCGCTAGAGACTTTTCATGCCTCGCCTTACGCGTTCGAGCTTTTTCGGGCTGCTCGTGTGTATGTACAGGAATGACAGGAACCTCGATGACGAAGGTGGACGAGCTTGGGATGAAATGCAAGGAACCCGAGATACCCGCTGCGGGAGTGGAGCCGGCAGTGGATGGCAGCGGCACACGGGCCGTTCAGGTGTCATTGTTACAGGGGTGTGCCCGTGCTGTGCCGGCATTCAGGTACCCTTTCGGTTCCAGCCACAACACGCAGAGATGCATCTGCAGAGGTGCAAGTGAGATACCTGGATTGTAACAGAAGAGCAACACCCATTTCATAAGGTACACAACCCCAAAGCCTAGGTTCTGAAGTAATATACACCACAACAACACGTGTATAACGTGTATGAGGGACTTGGTAATGGTCTGCACATCCCAGGCACGGCAACTATTCCCCAACATCGTCGCCCAGCTCATCCTCCTCCTCCTCATACACCTCCGAGTCTGAGTCGCTATCCGAGTTTCTCTGCCCATCTCTACTCTCGGCGGCCAGATCGACCGTGCTCTCCTCAGGCACTTCAACAAGCACCTTGGAGTTCTCCTCATCCTCTCCATACTCTGAGTCGGAGCCCTTGACATCTTCCGCGAATCCAACCGTCTTCGTCCTCGGTGACTTTTTGGGTGCCTCCAGCACATCGCCACTCCACGGCTTGCACTCCTTGACCGTCTCACCACACCGCAAACACGTCCAGCCCTCGCCCTCCTCGCGCTCTATCCTTGTAGCTAGGCACACGAAGCAATACACACACCCGCACGGTATTGTCTCGTACGGATTCGTGACATCCGTCTGCGCCGAGCCAACCACACCTCCCGCGCCTCCCGCAGCCGCAGCCAATATCTCATTCTCGCTCGTCGCCGAGTTCTGATCCTGGTAGCATATCGCACACGTCCTCTCGGGCAAGAACGCATACTCCCCCTTCTTCTCACCCTCCTCCCTCTCCGCGCCCGTGCTCATGATATCCCTCGTCTTCCTCCACGTCCTCGTAAGCCACCTCCGCCACCTGTTTATCCCCACGAGCGGCAGCACAAACAGCAAGAACTCCGTAAACGCATGCCACACCAGCTGCCGGTTGAGATACTCAAACGACACCTCCCGACTGACCTGACTCGTCGGCGGCGCAAGCCTCATTCTCAACACCCGGTCCAGCAGCGTCCTGTACCTCCCATGCAGGAGAAACACCAAGAACGACCCAAACGCCGCCGCGGCATGCACAGTGGACGCCGTCGAGCTCAGCCGGCTCAGTTTCCGCAACGCCGGACTCGGCTCGTCAAACCCGTTATCCTGGTCGAGCAGCCAATCCTCCCACTTGGTCCACGCATACCTCCCGCCCACCGTCACCAGGCCGTACAGCGACTTCTGCCACCTACTAGGCGGCACCAACACCTCCCCTCCCCGCCTGGCATCCGTATACCTCAGATTCTGCAGCGCAGCCCCGTACGTCGCGTCGTGGTCCCAGATAGTAAGCTTGAACAGCACCGCCCTCAGCGCCAGCAGGATCTCGGCCTCCCAGTCGTCCTTCAGCGTGGCGCCGCCCCCATGCCCGCCGCCAAAGTACCTCAGCGCGTCGCCCACCTGCCCCTGCAGCAGGCCCACAAGCTCCTCGTCCAGCAGCTCGGCGTCGACCTGCCCCACGCGGAAGGCCGGGCGGGTCCCCTCGCGCGAGGAGACGGCATCCCAGAGCGAGAGGGTGGATGACCCCAGCCGTCTGAGGAGCGGGGATTGGACGGCTGCTACGCGCGCGCGCAGCTCGGTGGCGGATTGTCGGGCTAGAATCGCGGCGCGGGCTTCGGACTCGCGGGCGGCGCGGCGGGCGGCGAGGCGCGCTTGGGCGGCGGCGAAGGAGGTGTTGTTGGTGTTGCTGTGGTTGCTCATGGTGGCAGCGGCATTTGAGGCTGGCTATGGTAATGTTATGGTATGGTACTACCGCATTGTATGGGGAGGGTTGGTTGAGAGCCCTGGTGTTGGACCTTGGGGACGCTGCGAGGCACCGGGGAGTGGTGGTGTGTCGATGGAGAAAAGAGCCGAGGTTGATTTGGAAGCTGCGTCACGGTGATCGGCCCACGAAAGCTGTCGGCCCCCACATTTATTGCTGGGCGTCGTGCTGGCGCCGGAGAGTCTTCCGTGCTTAAACAACTGGACATGATCCATGTAAACCCGTGAGATAGGTATCTCACGATTTCTCGGCCTGATGTTGATAGTAGGTGCAGAACCCTGGACAGGCGACAGGCGTCCCAGATTCGTATTTCCGGGTCAGATTGACAATATCGCAGTGCAAACCCCGGGGCTGGGGACGCAGCAGGTGCACTCTAAATGTCACCACATAAACACAACCCCACGGCAGTGTGGGACCCGTGCCCGTCGCCTTTGGTCTTACAACACTCTCGATGGAGACGGCTTGAAGGTTTATTTAGACATCAAATAGTGATTTCGAAATCGCAAGCTCCTATTATCTGCACGCCACCTAATACTTGAACGTAACCGTCTTCGTCCTCACCCACTCGTGAAGACCGATAGAGTTGAACCGCCCATACCCGCTCGACTTCGCACCGCCATGAGGCAGCGCGCTCTCATCATGGATAGTCATGCTGTTGATATGCACCGCACCCGTCTCGATCTCCTTGGCGAACCTCAATCCCCTCCTCAGATCCTCAGTGAACACCGCCGACGTGAGTCCATACTCGGTATCATTCGCGATCCTGAGCGCCTCCTCCTCGGTCTCGATCTCGAACAGCGCGACCGTCGGCCCGAAGCTCTCGGTCTGGTAGACATCCATGTCCTTGTTGACCTCCGAGATCACAATCGGCCGCATCCGCGTCTTGGTCGACTCCTCGGCCTCGACATCGCCATACACCACCCTGGCGCCCTTGCTCACCGCGTCCCGCATGAGCTTCCTATTCTTCTCCACCGACGGCGCGTGGATCAGCACCGGCGCGTCCTGGGCCCCGCCAAAGATCTGGTCGATGGCTGCCCTGAACTTCTCCTCGAACTCCGCGCGGACGCCCTTGTGCACGAGGATCCGCTCCGTCGACATGCACACCTGCCCGCTGTTGAAGAAGGCTCCGATAGCGCACCACTTGGCGGCGTTGTCGAGGTCGGCGTCCTCCCACACGATGGCGGGGGCCTTGCCTCCCAGTTCGAGGAGGACGGGCTTCAGCTGCTCGCCCGCGAGCCGGCCGATTATGCGCCCCACCGCCGTGCTGCCGGTGAAGTTGATCTTCTTGACGGCCGGGTCGGCGATGAGCGTCGAGGTGATCTCGGCGGCGGCCGGGGGGTCGTGGACGATCATGTTGAGGACGCCTGCCGGGAGGCCGGCCTCGTGGAAGACGGAGCAGATGGCCCACATGACGCGCGGGGAGAGCTCCGAGGCCTTGAGGATGGCGGTATTGCCCGCGGCGATGGGGAAGATGACGGAGCGGGCGCCGAGGATGTAGGGGGCGTTCCTGGGCTATTGTCAGTTCGTCCGGGCTGCGGCGTTTGAGTTGGGGAGAGAGCCCAGACATACCAAGGGGCAATGGCGAGGATCACACCATACGGCTCCCGCAATACCAGCGCACCCGTGCCCTCGTCCTCGGTCGCGGGGAAAGACCCCTCGAGCCCCGCGATGCGGCCGGCGACGTCGATGATGAGGTCCTTGGCCACGTTGATGTTGAACTGCGCCCACCCGTCCGAGGCGCCCGTCTCGGCGACCATGTAGCCGACCAGTTCCGCCCTCCTCCGCTCCATGATCTCAGCCGCCTTGAGGAAGATGTCGCGCCGCACCTTGGGGATCGTCTTCCGCCATGTCACGAACGCCTTGGAGGCCGCGTCGACTGCCGCTCGCACTTCTGCGCTGGTCGCGGCGCCGCACTGGTGGACGACCTTGCCCGTGGCTGGCGATGTGACGTCGAACTGCTTTGCCGGGTGCACCTCGTCGCCGCCGATGAAGAAGGGAACCGAGTAGCTCGCGCCGTCGGCGTTGTTGGCGGTGGAACCCATTTTGACCTTGGGGTATAGCCTTTTCTTCTTGACGGTTGCCTCTTTACTTTGGTGCGCGGTATCCTTTCTGTTGGCGAGTCAGGTCTGAAGTCGACAAGAGACAGAGAGGGACCAAGAAGATTTCGCCTCACCCCTAGCGTAGGCAGAGCGAGGACGGACCTCTGGGGTCATATACCTTGACTTGCTGTGGTCGGTGCGGATCGCAGCCCGTAGTGTGGGATTTACCCCAATGTCGGAGTTGTCACCAACCGGATTCGCCAACCGCCGCATCTTCGACTGACCATCCCCGCATGGCGGGAAGTGGGCATGGTTTTAGCTCAACCTTAGGGCATCTCAGGGGGTCCCAGTGGTATCTTGGCGAGACCTCCGCCGTCTCTGCGGGATCCAAAATGCTTCCCAAGTCCGAAGCGGCGAATGCGCGATCTCCATCTGCCACAGGAACAGCGCGGGGACATTTGCAACGCTGCCAGGTGATTCTGTGATATCCTGCTGTATGGATTTGTCATTCAGCGACCAATGGCTTTTCACAATCAACACCGCTCACACATCTCGAATCCGCGACGCGACGCCCACGAGCCCGCTGTGCTAGCAGTCTAGGGGACAGGGTGGGAAATTGCGGGGCATCCCGGCGGGGTGGTTCGGCATGTGGTCAAGGGATCGGCTTCTTGTCGCCGGGGGCGATGTCCGGCAGATGCCCCACTGCCGGAACAACGTTTTTTTTTCTGCTCCTCGACAAGGACGTCGGGCCGCGGATGGGATGAGGGCGGTCGATGGGCTTGGGAGCCCGGTTTCATCCGTGGCCACCACTGCGTAACAAGGGGAAGCGACTGAAAATGCGGTTGGTTACGTGTTGTGGATGGTTAGCACCGCTGATATTCTATCTACGACTACCTAACACTTCTGAACGCTGCTCATTCAGAGCCCTCTTATCTATCTACCTTTCTCCAATAACGCATCCTTTGTCACCCTCGCGATTCTCGTATGTCGCTACCTCGCTGCTCCCGATCCGTCTTGTTACATGCTCTGTCTCCTCCCGGTCGCCACTCTCCTCTTACTTCAAACGGTGTGTCTCTCCCAGAAGGAAGTGCTGCTCAAATCCCATGTATCCTCTCCCTCGCTTCCTGACGGCGTTTCCATAACAGTGGCTGGCTTCTCTTTGTCCGCTTCCACGTGGCGCGGCACCTCGTAGAACTGTTCGCCGTTCGCGAACTCCAGTCTACCTTCCTCCAATGCCTCCGCTATCCTCTCCGACAAGCGTTGCGCCCGGGTGTGAGCCCCCTCTTGGCTGGGCCCTGCCTCGTTGTTCCCCAACCTTTCCCGCAGCTGCTGTTTGCCTTCCGACGCTATGAGCATCTCCTTCACGGACCGGATGAATGACCTAGGTGGCTGTGGATTGATCCTCATGCTGATGGGTGGTATGAAGTCTGTGGTAATAGTTAGCCAGGGGCGATGCATCTCCTTGGGCTGGGGGCGGGAGCTTATCTCCCCCTTACCTGGGGATTGAGGCGGATACTCGACAAGCTGGTCTTTGAAGAGCTTCGCCTAGAGCTCACGCCATGTGATAGGGGCCTCCAGCAGGATAGTCGGGTGCTTGGAGTCCTCGGCGACGACGGGCTGAGTGCTCCTTTGGCATTCGTATTGCGTGTCAACCTCGTGGTCATTCCTCGCCAGGAAATCCGGGAATTCCTGGTAGCACCTACGGCAGATGACCTTGCAGGGGATCTCGTGGTGTTCTGCGAGGTGGGCACTGCCAGCCAGCATGGAGTCAACGCTCTGCAGGCCCTTCCCCTGCCGCGCCATGGACTTTTGAGAGTTGACTTACAAGAGCGCTCCCAAGTAGAAGAAAGACTCGAAGGCGCACGCCGGATGGTGCTCCTCCCTGTACGTGCCAGGAGCTTGTTTGCGGTATGGACAGCTGTATCCCGCATCCGGCGCTTTGTCTTTGACACCGTAAGAGTAGAAGTGCCATTTCTCGTCGGCGCCGGGCCTGTAGACGTAGCCAGTTTGCAGTTGCCTGAAGACGCAGAGGGTCTTATCGAAGAATATCTTGGGAGGCTGAACTGGCGGGTCAGGCCCGGCGTTGGACACGTCTGACCCGACGGCTCCCGTGCTGCTGGGGCCTTGAGACATTGTGATCGACGACGGCAAGAACTGATATCAGACAAGAATACTGTCTTGGGATAAGACTGATGTCTATCGTACGGAAACGACTTTTGCAATATCTTGTCAAGTCATGAACAGCAGAGCTTGGTGAGATGACAGACTGAAGGAGAGCAGGGTTAGCGATTGACCTTGACGAGTACACTTCCGAATGTCCAAAGCAGGGGAGAGAGTCGTCACGAAGTGTTCACCCCCTTCCCGTTGCAGGCGATGCCACAGGTACGATGGACTGCAACCTGGCCATTATGGAAAGGGACTGTGCTTGTCGAAGAGAATACGGTTTTGCTTCAGCCATCCAGACGGCAGTCCGGTCGCCATCTCCTCGGTTGAGGTCGACCGCAAGGCTTCCACCACACATTTTACTGTAGAGCTATGACATATGGTCAAACCCGCCAAAGCTGGAACGCTCTCTTGGATTTAATTGGCAGGTCATAGCCACCTACTCCTGCTGAAGTAGAATCTGGTCGGCCAACACAGAATGGTCCTTCTGGCTTCTACAATCAGCCGAATGCAGAAACAACGATATTTCCACATGGTATGAGGTGAAGCACAGGATCTAATGGTTCACTACAACGGCTTGCTCCTGGAAGAGCAATGCTCGGCAAGCATGATTTAAAAGTAGATACGTCCGGGTCACCGATCGAAGTCTCCCATGCTGTCTTCCTCTTGGTGACAATGGTTTGTCCAGGCCTTGCATTTCAAAGGAGAGGAAGAGCACTACTTCCTCGTTTTCTGACTACCATACTGACATGTGCTTGGTGAGATCATCTTCGCGAACAGATATTTCGAGATGCTCCTGGGTCGAACAAACCACCGCGCATCTCGTGTGCTTGCTCTTAACCATTAATTTATGAGTTGGAAGTTTAAGTTAGAAGGGTATGGACTCTGAACACAAAGAACTACCTTATGGCGACGGTTTGTTTTTGCAAGCGAGTTTGATGCAACAAGGTCACATTTTCACATGTCACAACTACACCAAATCTTTACAGTTGGTAACGAGCATGCATAGTCAGAAAATTGATATGAATAGCCTATAGACGGTTGGCAATCATGACCATATGAGCATACATATAAAGCACTGCCCGAAGTTGTCCTGTTCTCTCTCATTCGTTCAGCACAGTCGAAGCCAGTCCTAGCATCTAGCATCAAAACTCGAGTTTCCAAGACCCAACCAAACACAAACATAGCATCAATCATCCGAGTTCCCAATATCTTCTTCCGTCATGAGCGATCAAAGTCTCGAGAAACCTCCTTCTCAGGGCTACAGCTGCCCCTACCGAAAACGCAACCCGTCCACGTTCAACAAGGAGGACTACACCGAATGCTCCCTAGTTGCCTTCATGACGATGGATGACTTGAAGTAAATTCTATCCCTTGCGCTCAAGTCTTGGATATGCTGTAACGAAGTACTGACACACGTACCCGCCTTCAAGGGACCACATCGAGGAGATCCATCGGCGAAGCAATAGAGTGTGCTACAGGTGCCAGACCGCCATCTCCCCACGGGAAGACCTGGTGAAACATATCAGACTCGACGCATCGCTCTTGTGCAAGCCTCGGCGAGAGGAGGACGTTTGGCAATGGAACCCGGAGGATGGGTTCGTCGATGAGGCCTGGGAAGATGCAGAGAGCTGGGCATCTCTCTGGGCCAAGCTGTTCGGCGGTCATGACCCGCCCAAGTCACCCGGTATGTGTTTAGTGAGCGGCCTGGACGCAGAGTCTGAGGAGGAGAAAACCTTAACTGACCATATCTACCGAAGAGTTCCGAGACCCAAAGCAGCCAAATCGCACGGGGTGAAGGATGTCAGCAAGGGATGGGACTGACAGGAGTCGATGCATATCGTCATACCCTGCATATCATGGTCGAACAGCCGGGGACAAGGGGCCTAAGGGTTGGAGATGTCCTCCACCAGAGAGGAAATGGACGATGGGACAGATGAGGACCATGAGCCGTTCACTGCATCCTAGGGCACTGCTATTCAAATATACTGCTGATGCATCTAAGCCAAGATACAGCGGCATAGCGTAGAGGCATCTCGACTAACTAACTCAAGATACGTCTCAACCTGCTCCAAACGCATCACCAAAGAACCCTTAATCAAGTCGCTATGTTCCCCACAACCAAATATCGTCGACAGAACACATGCCCACCTCATCCAGCTCCTGGAGCTAAGCCGCTAAAGCCTTCTCCCCGGAGCTCCCTCCATGGCCGCCCACTACCCCGTCATTCCTAGAGGTAGCACTCGAGTTCCCGCTGCTCTCGGCCGAGTTGTAGATGAAGGAGTAGTAGTAGTTGTACGTGGCACCACAGGCCTTGCAGTTTCTCGGTTGCTGGGTGTATGCGGGCTCTGCCCTCGCGTGGTTGGTGTGGCTCCCGCGTTCGCGTTAGCGGTAGCGGTATCCGTCGGAGCGTCTGCCGCCCTGGCCCTCCCACCTCCGTTAGTTGTGGCGTATGGAGGTTTGCTGGCGAAGATGCCGTATGCGGGTGGCGGCGTGGCGTATGTCGCGGAATCCGGGCCGTTGTAGTAGTAGGCTTTTCCGTCTGGGGTCCTGTAGAAGTATGAACCGTTCCTGGAAATTCTCAGCTAGGGTATCCTCGTTGGCTCGACAGGAGCGCGAGCTTGGGGATGAAAGTGTCTTACTGGTTGGAGGAGCTGTACGAGTCCTTGTTGGGCGCGTCGGGGCCGCAGTCTCTGGAGCAGTAGTGGTTCCCCTGGACTCTGTGGTTAGTACTTGGGTGGCATCGTCCAGTGCCGTGATGTTCAGGAAGGGGAAATCACGGAAATGACAGAGTTGCCCGGTGCAGGCGCTTTAAAGAGGACCCAACAACCCAGCAGAATGTAGAATCGGTTCCACAGAACTGCCCGGGCCTGATAGAATGTCTGGACAGCGTGTATCATGTCTCAGACGACGAAGTCTCGCAGAACCTAAATCATGCCGACCGCAAGAGTGCATACTGATTCATTTTTCTGGTCTATCTACGTAAGCTAACTCCGATCTGCGGAGGCTACGTAGGCCAGCAATGTTCCTGCAACCATGGACTACCGTCCTAGAGATGAACCATCATGTTCGGGCCACATGCCGATCCCGTCTCAACCGGGCTCACTTCTGCGAACCCGAGCCGCTGCTGCCGCTTCCGGAGCCCGAGGAGGAGCTACCTCCGTTGGGCGGGGTGTAGACAGTGTCTCCGGCACCGTTGTTGTAGTAGGTGCTGCCGTTGGGGTTGGAATAGTAGTACGAGCCGTCGCTGAGAGTATTAGATATGGATGCCGTCTGATCAAATCTGGGGCATGCTTACGTATTAGAGTTGTGGTAGGAGTTGGAGTTGGACGCACTGCTGCCGTAGTCACGGGCGCAGTAGTGGTTGCCCTGGGGAGAGGGTTGTCAGTAACAGCATAGACCTGGACACAGACGCAGCACTTGCCTGGTTGTTAGTCCCGTGGCTCTTGTAAGAATACCCCTTGCCAGACATCCTGTCTACTTGCAAAGAAGGATGGACGAATGGAAGTTTAAGTGTTGAACTGTGACAGCAAGCTTAGACGACCAGGATGCTGTAGGAGGTGGTGTATCAACCGATGAAGAAGGTAAGAGAAGACAAGAGGAAGGTTACTGGCGAGGAGGTCCCAGGTTCTTATCTATCCCAGCCTCAAGTGGGGAACTATACGTAGGGTCAGAGCTTTGTTGAAACTCAGTTCACTTACTCCGGGGCAAAGACAGCCTGCTGCTGGGATGGCCAACCCATGGGATTGCTTGAAGGGTGGGTGGATCCGGGGAGCTGCAAATGGAAAGTAAGGTACCAGGCGATTTGCCAAGCGCCAAATACCGAGAGTACGCCTACGTGAGGCACAAGAATAAATGTGAGCAAAGCTTGTGCATCTGAATTGGAGTTGATATGGAGCTTGACAGTACGGAGATACATAAAAACAAGCCGTCCCAAGTTTGATACTGCCGACTTCCGACACGGACTGCAGCTCCTCCATGTTAGGAGGCTCCCGACGAGCCAGCTGCCCAGTCTACAGCTTCCTCCTTGATATGGGATAATTTCCTCCTTGATGTACACCTCCTGCTTCTTCTCATAAACCCCTTCATCGCCGGCCTTGCCCTGCCTAGCCTTGTAATCCTCATCGTGGACCCCTCCATACCCCTCATCGCGAGGTTCTCCCTTGGCTCCGTCACAGTGCAGGTTGCCACGTTCGTCGTACACCATCACGGCTGGGTACCATACTCCCTGACGCTCCCCCGGGACGTCAAAACGGTACGCCTCACCATCAGGCTTGGGACAGCGGGGCGGGGGGTACAGCGGCTCTCCCTCGCCATAATCCTTGGGGATTCTGATCGCGTCCGGGTTGTCGTCGTCGGGCGGGAAAGTATACTCCTCGTATCCTTTGCCGTCGTTGTAGTAGCTGCTACGGTCTGGGTTTTTATAGAAGTATGAGCCATCCCTGGCAGCTCTTGGTTATCTGATCCGTCACGGCGCCCAGCTCGCATGAGTTGGGGGGGAAATGAAGTGCGTATGCCAGCTTACTTGTTATAGTAGTGATACGTATTGTTGTCAATGACTCTGGGACCGTAGGTAGTATACGAGGGTGCAGTAGTGATTTCCCTGTGAAATGCCCGATGTCACTTCCTCGCAATCCCTCAGCTGCCGTCGCAATGGCTTACCTCGCCGTTTGTGCGTGATTGGTTGACCGCGAACCTAAAGCCAGACATGCTCCTTTCTTTCCTTCCCGTAGGACGGAAACGGGGGTGGGCAGTGGACATGTCAAGCCAACGCTCCGCAGAGTGTTTGGAAAAGAAGATGCTGAAAAGGAGGATTGGAGATCAGAGCCTGGCCAAGGAGCTGCCTCTATCCTGGCGGGGTTCCTCGGGCTCAAAGTGCATCTGCAAGTCGACACTTATCACACAGCTGCGGGAGGCCGAGGAGGAGGTATATCACACGCTAGCGAGGTGGCATGCATCTGGTGCGCCCCGAACGTCAGGTGAGTAAGAAGAGCAAACAATGGACAAACAAGCCCTTGAGAAGACAATTGTGTTGTTGAACAAGTTGACGCTTTCTATATGCAGTGCGCTAAATTGTGTCTATCGAGACAAAAAAAGTCCGCTCAGAGGTTGCCTTTCTTGGCGTCTACTTCAGATTCCGGCAAGTCTTCGAGAGCTTCTAGGTACTTCTCTGCCTCAAGGGCAGCCATACATCCAGATCCTAGGATATGGTCAGCACATCGATCGGCAGCGGAGGGTGTTGGGAGAACTCACCTGCACTAGTAATAGCTTGCCTATATCGCTTATCTTGCACATCGCCGGCCGCAAACACGCCCTCAATGCTCGTGAGCGTGGTGCCGGGCTTGGTCAAGATGTATCCATCCGCGTCCGTATCGACCTGTCCCCGGACAAGCGTCGTCGCTGGCTCGTGGCCAATGGCGTAGAACAGACCATTTGCCTCCAGGGTCTCCTGCTCACCCGTGAGAACGTTCTTGACGACCATTTGGCTCATCAGCCCCTTATCGTCGCCCTTGACCTCCACACCAACAGTGTTGAACCGGACCGTAACCTTGGGACTGCTGAGCAATCTCCTCGCCATGATGGTGCTGGCCCTCAGCTTGTCCCTCCGCACGAGCACGGTAACGTGGCTCCCGTACTTGGTCAGGAACATAGCCTCCTCAGCTGCCGAGTCGCCACCTCCGATGACGACCAGCGGCTTGTTGCGGTAGATGGGCACGGCGCCGTCGCACACGGCGCAGGCCGAGATACCGTTCTGCCAGTACTTGTCCTCTCCGACCAGGCCCATCCGCCTCGCCGACGCGCCCGTGGCGATGATGACGGCGTCGGCGGTGTGCTCCTCCTCGGGGTTCCACTCGGTCGAGTACTTGAAGGGCCGCGAGCTTAGGTCGAGCTTCGCGACCGTCTCGGAGACGATCTCGGTGCCGAACCGCTCCGACTGCTTGCGCATGCGCTCCATGAGCTCCTGGCCCATGATGCCGTCGGGGAAGCCGGGGAAGTTCTCGACGTCGGTCGTGGTGGTGAGCTGGCCGCCGGCGGCGATGCCGTTGGCCATGAAGCCCTCGTATAGGACGGCTGGAGAGAGAGAGAGAGAGAGAAACAGGTCAGCTTCTTATCGGATAAGGGCACGCAGGACAGGGGGAGGGAGGGAGCAACGGATGCTGCTTACGCTTTACTTCGGCGCGGGCCAGGTAGATGGCCGCCGTGTGGGCGGCCGGCCCGGAGCCGATGATGACGACCTTGCTATGCATGCTCCGCTTCCCAATGGCTTGCAGTTCGCTAGGGCGGGTTGTGTTTTGCTTGGTGGCGGTTGCTAACGCAGCAACTGAGAGACCAGATGCGCCGGCGCGGAGGGTGTGTCTTAACTTGGAGGAAAACAGCGTGGCGACTTTGACTGAGCAAGGCAATTGCAGGAAGGACCGGTCGACTTTGTTGAATAGAGGCGAGAACAGGTGCTCGTGGTGTTGTCCAGGGCAGAACTTGGAGCTGGGATTGCTAATCGTTCTTTTCGCGTCGGTGGGGGATTCCAAATTTTGGATCTGGTCACGTCGAGCGATCGGGGACTGCCGTCGCTTGGAGATCGGGAGCCCTGCATTTAGTGGCAACGGATGAATAAGCAGTCATCAGGGTCCTCCCTCGACTACAGCATGCCACCGTCACCTGCAATTCCAAATAGAGTCCGACAACATCAGAGACCGCTCGGATCGAGCAACCATCCTAAAAAGCCTTCACACGGGTTTCAGGTATCTCATGAGCATGCTCTCGTCCTGTCTCGGCAGCAGTCTTCCTCCGCACTCACATCCGCGGTGGGCCACGCTGCCTGTGGACACAATGGAGCAACGCCAGGAACCACATGAGTCGCATCAGGACGAGGTCCCTCCCTTGCATGTCCCGTGTTGGGGCATACCCTTAGCTCAACCAAAGGAAGCATTGCCTCTATCCTCATCGTGGCCCGCTTGGCTCAGTGGTAGAGCGTATCACTAGTAATGATAAGGTCATCAGTTCGATTCTGATAGTGGGCATCCATCCGTCTGAAGGTTCTTTTGCTGGTTGCTTTTGCTAGTTGTGACGGTTTTGCATACGGGCATAAGGTAGCCTCGCCGGTAGGCCGGTGACAATGCTGCTTGCATGCTCCTGGACGGAAGAAGGAATATACCACTTGAGAAACAACGTACAATGTTAGTTAGGAACAACGCAAAAACGAACAAAGGCCGCAAAATGCTGGGCCTGGACAGAGTAGAATGCAAAAGTAACTGATGAGAGTGGGATTCGAACCCACGCCCCTTTCGAGACTACGAAACGAGTTGTGATCCCATAGGATCTCAGCCTGAACGTAGCGCCTTAGACCGCTCGGCCATCTCACCATTGTTAGATGAAATATCAGATGCTTATTTCATAATATATCAGTATCGCGAAGGGAGTGGAGAACATGGAGCTCTACTTAATGCGTCTCCTGGGCCGAACCGTGATGATGGCCTTCAGGTTGCACCCGAAGACATGTACAGAAAGGAGTAGACAGAGACAGATTGCGCTTTGTCTTCATAAGCCAGACTCTCCTTTTGCACAATTAGTACAAGTTGGGAACTGTTCAATCAACTCGGGGAACATTCTGAAGTTATGCCCGAAGTACTTTGTCGCTGGGACGCTAGCGTGCGTGGTCCGAGCTCGACCCCAAGCTCTCCCGCGTAATTGTCTTGGCAGGAACAAGTGTTCTTTGGACGTGCTGCAGCCTTCAGCCTTGTTCCAGAGAATCACTGTTGTTGCACCTCCCACATTCTTGCAACGACCCGACAACCACTATGCATTTCTCCAAGTCGTTCCTCTCTGCAGCTCTGCTTCTGGCAGCTGGAATTGCCGACGCAGCTTCGGCCTGGAGCTTCGACGAGGGCACAGTCTCCGTCGTGTCCAAGCAGGGCGGCGATGGATTGAAGGAAAAGTAAGATATCCTCACTCTCCGCCCGCCTTTCGCAGCAAATTGCTAACCGACTTGCTGGTAGACTCAACGCGAAGAAGCCCCTCTCAAAGCCGCTTACCTTTGGCAGCTCAGATACCATCAAGATCGCCCTCACGGCCAAGGACAATGGCAAGGGAAAGCGCCCGCACCAAGCCTTCGTCGTGCTCAAGGACGTCGACTCGGGCCTCGAGGCGCCCTTCCCTCTGACGACCAAAGACACCGGCAAGGCAGTCGGCCAAATCGTTTGTCTCTCCATGCTTTGAACCCCTCGGTACAGCATCTCGAGCTAACCGAATGACCAGTCCCAGAAGGATATCCCCGTGCAGCTGCTGCTCGCCACGAAACCCCTCCAAGCCTCCGTCGTCATCGCCTCTTTCGGCTCGGCCCAGGGCCTGAACACCCACCTCTTTGACCTCGCAGTCCAGCTCGACCCCAACGCGCCGGCGCCCGCTTACGAGAAGCCGGTCCGCTACAGCAAGCAGCCCGAGATCCACCACATCTTCAAGGCGGACCCCAAGAGCCCGCCCAGGATCATCTCGCTGGTGTTTGCGCTCGCTGTCCTTGCGACTGTGCCGGCTCTCTTCCTTGGCGTAAGTCACAGCTTGGAAGACGGATGTATGTCTGTGTCGGGTGCTAACCACGTCGTGCTCCAGTGGTTCTCCCTCGGCGCCAACATCGACCACCTCTCCACAGCCTTCGGCAAGGCTCCTCTGTCGCACACAGCGTTCCTCGGCTCTATTGTCGCTATGGAGTTCGTCTTCTTCCTCTACTACAGCACCTGGAACCTCTTCCAGGTCCTGCCTGTTATTGCCATCGTCGGAGCGGTTACCGTTCTGAGCGGAACGAAGGCTCTGGGCGAAGTGCAGGCGAGACGGCTGGCTGGGCAACGATAAGCTGCTTCCGGAAACTAGGTCGGCGCAGCTGCTTGGTCGGTTCTGGATTTGAGCAAGAGCGGCAGCGAAATGTGCGGTTGGCGCTACATGGCAAGCGATGTTTCTTGTTCATTAAAGGATACATTCACGGCGCATGGCTGGTAAAATGGAACCAAAAAGTGTGAATGCATAATACTCGCACATGATTCTTGATGTCATGCTGTACCTTGATCTACCATCTATACGGCAGGCCATCGCACAACGAGCACCCGCTCAACCCACCCAAGAATCCGTTCCAAGACCTAACGAGAGAGTTTGGGATCTTCAACCAAAGTGGATGTATCGACAGGTCGACACTGACTCTGACCATGAGAGGAATCAAACTCTAGAACACGTGCTAGGATGTCCGACCGTTCAGGACGACGGAGATCTACCTCGGCCTTGAAGACTGTGTCCCTCCAAACCGGAGACGGGTCTGGATCATTGCCGGCTCGTGCTGTTGATACTGAAGGCCTGCGGAGGCGGAGCATCCCCAGACCACCATCGTCTGTTGACGCGACATACCCCCAAAGGCTCATGGAAGGAGAAGTATTGCCCTCGGATGTCTTTGGACCACGTTGAGGCCTCGACGTGATCTGTCGTGCTCGTCTAGGCTCGCCAATGCCCGTCAAAGTTTGCTGAACTTCGTGACAGTACAAGTATCTCGACTTGTCGTGCTGAGTCGACATAAGTCACATAATCGTCTAATCGTTTGGCCTTTTCATCGCCTCCCGGCACAGATTGTCCCGTCCGACTATTCTACAATGGCTAAGGCATCTTATCGAGCAGGAATATGACGTTGCGGCGCCTCGTAGCTCCAGACCAGACAATTTTCGGCTCCACGACCGGAGATAGTCGAGTCCCATTGACAGGCTCAGAGACAACGCGCCTTGGTAGGCCTTCTTATGACTGTAGTAGCGCTTGGGTAACTAAATCGACGATGGCCGAAGATACCAAGTTAATGGCCGATGACTGCAGTCGGTGTGTAACAGTCAGCGGCATTCAACGTGACACCCCGCGTGGTCGATAACATCCCCTGCCGCGATTCGCCTCGTTCCCTCAAAAGCCCCCCCATTCGGAAGGTGGAACAGCACACTAATGGAGTCGACGACGACATCACACATGAACATCAATTGACTCCAGCCATCTTTGAGTAGTATGCCCGGTAGCGATACAACGACGGTAGACCGATTGCCGGGCTCCATGCGACTGGAGATCGGCTGAGCCAGGTACCGGGGTCAGGAACAATGGGTAAATCTGCGATAGCACCGCATCCCGGCCCCCGCAGAGGCGGGACATCACCATCGGCTCGAAGGATAAGAACCGGTGCATTCCCCGTCCTTGGCCATGCCGTGTTACCGTTGTTGATACTCCTCATCCTGCTCCTGGCAAAGACAGCTTGGCCTTCCTATCCGCACTCTTCTCCTCTTCCACTGCTTCCGTCACCCAGCAGTAGCAGCAGAACTGCCACGATGAAGGGCTTCATCTCCAAGATCCTGGCTTTTGCCGGGACAGCCACCTACCTGGCGCAAGACATCTTCGTTTCGGCGCAAGTATGTTCCAACTCGAGCACAGCCATCGGTGGGGCACCATTCCCACCCCTGATCGAAGCGACTCTGGAGGACTTGGCCAAGGGCTTGGAGTCAGGGTTGTTCACAAGTGTTGACCTGGTCAACGCATATGTGGCGCGGATCAACGAGGTGAACTCGACGCTGCGCATGGTCACGCAGATAAACCCAGATGCTCTCGCCATCGCAGAGGAGCTGGATGCCGCCAGGGCCAACGGCACAAGCTACGGGCCCCTTCATGGCATCCCGATCTTGCTCAAGAACAACATCGCTACAATGGACAAGATGGACAACACCGCTGGATCTTACGCCTTGCTTGGCGCCAAGGTGCCGGGTGATGCTACCGTTGCCGCGAAGCTGAGGAAGGCCGGAGCAATACTCCTGGGCAAGACCAACCTGTCGCAGTGGGCAAACTATCGAAGCTACAACACGAGCAACGGCTGGTCTGCACTTGGAGGACAGACAGAGGCGGCGTACTACCCGGGCCAGGATCCTAGCGGATCATCGTCTGGCAGTGGAGTAGCGAGCTCGCTGGGCCTAGCACTGGCTTCACTAGGCACTGAGACCGACGGCTCGATCGTCTCTCCTTCGGACGTGAACAACCTCGTCGGCATCAAGCCCTCCGTGGGATTGACCTCGCGGTACCTCGTCATCCCCATCTCAGAGCATCAGGACACCGTCGGACCCATGGCTCGCACGGTCAAGGACGCGGCGTACATCCTCTCCGCCATCGCCGGCCCGGACGTGAACGACAACTACACCTCCGCCATCCCCTGCGGGAAAGTGCCCGACTACGTGGCAGCATGCAACTACTTCGCGCTGAAGGGCAAGCGAATCGGCGTCCCACGGAACCTAATCACCCTAGCACCCGACGACCCGCTCTCGCCCATCATCCCCGTGTTCGACGCGGCCCTGGACGTCTTGAGGCAGGCAGGCGCCACGGTGGTGGACAACATCACCTTCCCGGGCTTCGGCGACTCGAACTACCACGCCAACACCGAGGGCATCGTGCTGGACGCCGACTTCGTCGTCAACGTGGCCAAGTACTTCAACTCGCTCTCCTACAACCCCAACAACATCACCTCCCTCGCCGAGCTGCAGAACTTCACGCAGCACTTCGCCCTCGAGCAGTGGTCCCCCGAGCTCCGCGACACGGCCATCTGGCAGGAGGCACTGGACCTGGGGTTCGACAACACCTCGCCCGAGTTCTGGGCCAACTACACCGAGCAGCTCTACCTCGCCGGCCCGCAGGGCATCACGGGCGCGCTGGCGAACTTCAGCCTCGACGCCCTCGTGGTGCCTACGGCCTTCTCCTCCACCGTCCCGGCCAGACTCGGCTCGCCGATCGTCACGGTGCCGCTGGGCAAGTTCCCGGCTAACACGACGGTGGTGCCGAACGGCATCGGGACGCTGAACGCGACGGCGCCGAATGTGCCGTTCGGGATCAGTTTCTTTGCGGAGCGGTTTAGCGAGGAGAAGTTGATCGGGCTGGCGTACGCCTTTGAGCAGAGGACGCTGGTGAGGAATAGCGTCGTGCCGTATATACAGCCCCAGACGGAGTTGGCGGATGTTGTCAAGATGAGGAAGTGAGATCAGACAGGAGGGTGATATGCAGTGTAGTTACGGGTCCAAGTAATCAGGATTAATGATGAAGAACAAAGATAAATGAAGATCAAACCTCCCAATGCCTTAGGTAAGGTAGTCGACGATGTGGTCCACAAGAAGGCAGTGAAGTCAGCGAGCAAGAGCAAGACCGAGCCAGCACACATTCGACGGGTCCTTCAGCGGATCCATCATCCTCCAGGGCTTCAGACTATGGTTTGAAGTACAGGCCTCAGCGCCTCCACAGCGGGGGTCCACAGCGGGCCAAACCCTCGAAAAGCTTAACACAACCTCCACCATCCAATCAGCATCCCTCGTTATCACATTCAAGCCCGCTGTACAACTCTATACTCACATCTCCTCACCTCCCACCCCATCACATCACATCAGCAATGCTCCTCCGCCAACCCGCCTCAGACCCGGACATCTTCACCTCGATGTCTCCCACCACCTCCCGCTCCCCATCCCCCCATTCCATCTCCCAATCCAACAGCAACAACGACCTAGACGACATCTGGGGCTCATCCCCCTCCTCCCCCACCCCCCACCCATCATCGTCATCACCATCCCATCAACAACAACACCACCCGTCCGACATCCCCCGTCTACAGCAGGAGCACGCCACAGCCGGCTACCGCGACGGCATCGCGGCCGCCAAGGCGGGCAGCGCGCAGGCCGGGTTCGACGAGGGGTTCGGGCTCGGGGCCGTCATCGGGGCGAGGGCGGGGAGGGTGCTCGGGGTGCTGGAGGGGTTATCAGCTGCTGCAGCCGCAATAACCGGTGACGAAGGGGATGAACGCGAGAGGTTGAGGGGGCTGCTTGAGGAGGCGGGGAGGGAGTTGGGGGTTGTCAGCGTGTTTGGAAGGGAGTACTGGGATGGGGAGGGGGTCTGGAGGTTTCAGGTCGGAGAGGAGGAGGAGGAGGACG